>BMAU01004002.1:0-52050 GCA_019973935.1 Trichonephila clavipes | reverse complement strand
TTATTCACCTGAATGAATCGGTCGCCATCTTCTTTTGGACTTTATAAAATATATTTTACTTATATATTTTTTACATTTAAATTCATTTAACTCATTAATTAATTCATATTTCAATGTTAAATGTTTCCTAAAGGGCAAATAATTACGGCAGTAGTTTAAAAGTCAATAACGGAAGTGAGAGTTAACTTGTTGAATACTATCTACATAAAACTACCGAGTTTTCTAACGCTGCTGTGTGTTTAAAAGAATGGATGGTTCTCCAGCTGATCAAATGGACCCTAATCAAGGTAATTATGCCATGATCAATGATTCCAATTTCTGTGGAACATCTTCTCCTATGACTTATAGTCAGCAAGTTATAGTTCTCTCAAATGCAGTTCTAACTCCACCACCGCCAGGAGAACTAATAAGTTATAGCCAGAAACCTGATGGATGTCATACTGTGTTTGTTAGAGGTTTGCCTGTAAAAATTACCGAAGATATCATTAAAGAAGGATTTGAAAGATATGGGGAGATATTAGATATTAGGATGAATAGACGTTTTTGTCGCATAAAATTTAAGAATATGAATTCAGTTGAACAAGCACTTCTCTTGTCTCATTACCAAATAAAAATTCAGAATAAAGAGGGAGGTGCTTATAATGGAAAGTTACATGTGGATTATGCTATTGATCAGCATGATTTTCAATATAGAAAGCAACGAATGAAGCGTGAAGAAAAGCATTGCACATTTACTTCATCTCCAGTGCATCCTTTTTCAGATCATGAAGCTGCCTCTGTGAAAGGAAAGTTAGGCAGTGCAGAAACAAAGAGTCAAAGGAAACCCATCAAAGATTTGGAAATAGAAAAGTAATTAGTTTTTCATCTGCTTTAATCGTTGAGAGAGTGGAAAAAGATATGGATTTGAATCCAGAGGGAAACAATACTGAGGAATTTTGTAGTAAAGAGAATCCAGGTAATTCAGAGTTACATAATCTTAAAGAGGAGTTAGATGCTACAAATCTCAAGCTGAAATAGACCGAGAAGAAATTAGAGGATTTGGAGTAAACCTCTTCAGATGAAATTTTAAAATTAAAGCATGCCTTAAAAGAATGTAAAAAAATTCATGTGTCGGAAAATTACGAAGTTATTGCTGATAATACATGTGATTCCGAAAAATTTAAAGAAAAAGCTTCAGTTATTGATAGTCATACACAGCATGATTCATCTAGCGTTTATGTAACCGAGAAGGAAATTTGTCTGATTATATTAATTGCCAATTATCTGCGTATTCATCCGATGGGATGTACTACTTATGAACTTGGTTCCTTCTTATCTCATACTTACCCTGACATGATTTATAAGAGAGATGGAAATTCTGTTAAAGAGATTTCCTAATGTGTTCAGAGAGAACCCAACTACCAAAATGTGGAGATATATTTTTTACATTTAAATTCTTCCTGGAGGTCATTATATCATGAAAAATGTCCCTCCTTTTTTTTTTTTTCAGTATAATCTTTTTTTCCAATTAACTTTTTCATAACTATCAATATAATATTTTTTCAGAAATTTTTAAAGTAGTTTTTGACACCAAGAATGATTATTTGACTGGATGATAAACAATCTGTGCATATTTTATTACATTCCATGCAAGAGACTTTAAAAACGTGTTCTTCAGAAGGTGAACTTTTTTTATAAGAGCATGCTCTCCTGGATTTCTAAGCATAGGTGAGTATTTTCTTTCTCTTCTTCTCTGTGATCTATATATGTGACCTTGCTAATGGTGAGTTTAAAATGTAAATTTGTTTTCCAGAAATGAACTAGTTTTATATCCGGGGTAATGGCGCCAAGCACTGCTTGGCGCGATAAACATCTACTAGAATGGAATCCAATATGGCAATGTCTGCTTATGAACCCAAATTGAAAATAATGTAAAATGCATGATTTCCGAGATTAAATCGTCAGAAAGAGAATTTTAAAAAATTGTTTCAAAATACATTGAAATATATTTCAAAAGAATATAGCAAGAGATTGAGAATAACCGAGATCAATCAATAAATAATGAATTAAAAAAATTTAATGTACTAATAATATTATGCAGTACATAATAATAATCTTATAATATAATTTAATAGTAATTATAAAAAAAGAATAATCATCGTATTGTAATAAAATAAAAGTAATGCATAAGAATACTCTTATTACATAATTATAAATAAATAACATTATAATAATCTTAGATGAATAACATAATAATTATAAAGAACAAAAAAATAATTATAAAATAATATGTAATATTTATAGATAAATGTAAAAAAAATTATAAATAATGAATATTATGTGATTATTACAGTAATAATTGTATTATGTTACATTATTAATTACATAATATATATTACAATTAATGAATATCAATTACAAAGTACTGAAAACTTGCAATATATACTATAGTGCTTTCAACGAATTTCATCGAACAAGGAACGTCAAAAAAATAGCATTTAAAGGTAAAATAAAGCGAAAATAAACTATTTATAGCAATAATTAAAAGTACAACACTCATTCTTAAAAAAAAGAAATATCCTAATACTAGCCCATATTAGAAATATCCATATCCGAAAGTAGCACAAAATCAAACAGAAGCCGGAAACAGAACAATTACACTGAAAATGGTTGAATTTTTAAAGAAGTTGAATTAAAATTGTCTGAAATAAATAGGGTTACTGCAGGAAAGAACCTATAGAAGTTATTTCTAATATACGTTATCCCCATGGCAAACACATAGCCAGATGATAAATATATCAAGGTAATCATATTGTAATTTTATCAACCATCTTGGCGAACATTAACAACAACTTGGCACTATTACCCCGGATATCAAACTAGCACCGATAGAAGATCAGTTTGGGAAGTAAGAGAATTGATTCGCAGTTTATTGATGTTTGTATTAAACTTACTGGCAGTAAGTACATATATATATGTATTTCATATTTATGCAAGGATTTTAAATAATTTTTTTACTTTCAGGTTTAGAAAAATATCTGGCACTTGCATATTAACGTCACTTTAGCAAAATCTGCACCATGCAAATTGTGCCATTTTTCATCAGAATCTAATTTTTTTAAATGATCATTTCTTTTGGTGCATTTTCCTGCTGAGAGAACTCGAATGATGCATCACGCTTGGCTTTGTAACACTCATTGGGCATTTTTTGTCTTTAGTCTGAAATCATGCTCAAAGTCGTCCCAACATCCACCCCCCCTAAAAAGACGTGACCAAAGGAGGGACTTCCCACCACCACCACTCCAAAACGACATGAAATGTAGTAGTCTGTCCCCCTACCCTCCCACCAATATGCAATAAAAGTGAAGTTCTTATATTTTATCTATTGCTTCGATCTAAGTGGGGCTCTCCCCCTTGCCACCTATGGCAGGGTTCTTTCTAATTCCTGTACTTGCTGCAGAGAGAGATTTTATATTAGGCTTCAGTAGTCAGGTTCAGTCATTAATCTCTAATTCCTTTTTTTCCCCCTTCTCTGACAAATCAGTTGGGACGTCTTAAGAATTCTTGAGGCCTTGGGCTCCTGTACATATGTAAGCCCCACCTATAACCCTTAAAAGCAGACAGTACTTAACATACGTTGTCATAATTGCACAAACAATAACCCAAAACCATTAAATGCACATGACTTACAATTGCACAAACCTGCTCTATCAACTGTTACCTTTTGACTGAATGAGTAATGATGGTGTATGTCCGTAAGCCTAGGCTTATACTGGGGCAAAGGTACTCACATGTAGCCAGTTGGCATATTGTCTAAAATTCCTAGTTTTTCAGAGAATACAACTGGGGGAAAAACATTTGACCATTGAAATTATTCAAATCGTGATCTTATTAAGGCTTAATCAAAAACGAGACAAGGCCTCCATTGCGACCGAGGGCCTGGGCCCAGTTGGGATATGTCTTTAGACGTCCCTGCAAATGAGTTGTTTCACTAAATCGATATTCATCAAAACATGATGAAAACTAAATGTGTTTTTCTTGCAAAGTATTTGGATATTTAATTTGTTTTTTTGGAAAGTCAAGCCATCACCATTTATGCATAATAATATTTTGACTGGTGCATCACTTAGCATACCTGTAAGTGCTTCTTAGTATTGCATTGAAACATCAGACAAATCTACTAAATTGGCTTTATCATCCAGGTTGGTAAATCTTTTAAATCAACAGGCAGAACATCTAAATGCTCTCAACAATAACAAGTATTTTAATAGCAGTTTTTCTTTTACTACACATTTTTGGAACCATGAAATGGCTCTCACATTTGGTAGATTTGCCATGTCTGCAAAGACTTAAGTGTCCAATATGCAGCCCACCAGGGGAAAAGAAGTTATTGTTAAGGTTAACTCACGAAAACTTTACCGTCAATCGTTAACAGATGTTTTGTTCAAATTACAAAGTCACTAGTGTCAAATATTTCCATAAATCATTTCAAGTAGCTCCACTTAAAAAGTGGCTTTGTTTCAGTGTCAAGTAAAAACAGCGATTTTTGTTCAGTTGTTTCAAACTCAGCGGCACAACAGTCCATGAGGGCCAGGACCTACTGTGCCCATCCCAGTATACGTGACCATTGGACACTGAGGTATATGAGCAGATGCCCCAATCAGGTGGTCAGTCTGAAGCGAGACCTCCAGTGTTTTAAGTCCCCAAGCAAGCTTGGTATTCATTTATCAATCCACTGCAGTAGGGATGAAAGGCTGAGCTGGCCTTGCCCAGCCTGGGAATAGAACCCTGACCTGTGGTGTGGAAGCAGGATATGCTACCACTCGATCTCTGGGCCTTCAGTAGCTTCAACTAAGGTTTAATCTTTATACTAAAAATAAAATCTGTTGGTCTATACTAAGAATCGACAAACTTTCATAAGAGAAGAGCCAGTTTGTAAATGAAACAAGATAACTAAGGTATTAGAAAACCATTTTTATGCAAACGTGTCCAGAAAGGGGAGGATCTCCAGTGGTGATTGTGATCAAAACTATCGTGCTCTAGTTTTAATATTTAAAGGATATCTTAAACAAAATATTTTTTTTATTCCTTCATAAACCAAGTACTTTCAAAAGACATTTTGAATTTATTTTTGTGGTTCAATGCTAGAACAGCCAATGTCAAAAATCATAATGTTGGAAATTGAACTTTCAAACATTATGAAATCTAGATTTAAAAAAAAACAACTCATAAGTGATTTATTCTTGAATCTCATGTTTTGCACTAATAATTAAAATTGATTTTGATCATGTTTGCCTACAAAAGTCATTTCAGCACTTTTTTTACTAATACTTAAGCATCTAATAAAATGCAGAATGTGCTTTTGTCATTTTTTGGAAGGCTTAAGTGTATCTGTTGCCATTCATGAGTAGGCTGGAACTCTTATGTGCAAATAAGTAGACGATGCTGGAAATTTCTTTCAGGAGTGTCTTCCTGTGGTGTCATTTTTATCAATAAATTAAGACTTTTACTTCTCTTGAACTAATTGTAATAATTACACTGATTCTCAATAAACTTCAAAGTAACTGTCTTCTTAAAACAGTCAATTGTTTTAATGCTAACAGGTAAGTTTCTCCAATAGATAATTACAAAGGAAAACAAGAAAGTGAAGTAATTTTTGGTAGACATTATTATTCTTTTAAAGGTACATAAAAGTAAAAATCTAAACTGCCATCATTATTCAAAGAGCCACATGTGGCTTGCAAATCACGATTTGCCAACTCCTAGTCTTTGTGTATTCCACTGGTTTTGTTTTTAAAAATTACTAGACCTATGAGGAAATGCACATTTCTTATGAATCTATTGGAAGCTAAAATTCTTTCCTTGAATATTTTTTTCTCAATCCTGACTGCAGTATCATTCTGTGAAATTATTCATTTCAGTATCAATATGAAGCACACACACTAAATGTTCCTAAAAACTTTTCAAAACAAATAAGACACAAACCAGAAATGTCTGCTATACTTGCTTTTATTCCAGTTTGATTCAAAAATAAAAAACAGAGATTGCTGATAAATTTTTAACATCAAGACATCTATTGTCATTTATCTTGCAGAGAATTTTGCACAAGCAAAAATCTCTGTCAAACATGATATCAGTATCCAAAAGATAATGGAAATTTATTGTGTAATTCACTGTCCCTTTTGTGTAAAAAAAAGTCAAATTCTTGTATTAAACACAATATGATAACGGAGCAAAAATAACATTGTACTCACTTCACGACTTATGTTATGACCGCTCTCAATCTTCATTCTTTCATGAACTTTCTTCCCCTATCCTAAGAAATTACCTTGGCTAACTCATATTCAGAGTCAGTTTATTCCATTCCAAAGCAGCGAGCATAGTTAGGAAAGTGTATGTACATGCTTCAGACAGTTTGGCATTGACAACGCAAAGTGTATACATATCTATATATATAAAGGAGAAAGAGGTGACTCACTCACTGACTAATCACAATATCTCCGAAACTATTAAACCTACAGACTTGAAATTTGGTATATATAGTCAGATGCCTTCTATGGAGTAGACATCCGCTAAGAACGGATTTTGCAAAGATTGAACTCCAAGGGGCATTACAGGGGTTTTAAGGGTGTTAAAGATAATTAGTTCCATTATTAAACTATTAGATGTACAGTCTTGAAATTTGGTACACAGATTACTTTTGTAGTGTAGAAATCCCCCTACAAAATAGTTTTAACAAAAATCAACCTACAAGGGATTCTGCATAATTATTTCTATTTTTAAACTATTAGACGTACAGTCTAGAAATTTGTTAAGCAAATTCCTTTCATAGTGTAGAGATCCACTACAAAATGGGTTTTGTGAAAATCTAATCCCAAGTAGCGCTGCAGGGCCTAAGGGGCGTTATACATAATTATTTCCATTTTTAAACTATTAGACGTACAATCTTGAAATTTGGTAAGCGGACTCCTTTCCTGGAGTAGAGTTCTGTTACAAAATGCGTTTTGTGAAAATCGACCCTCAAGTGGCATTGTGTAGAATTAAGAGGAGTCTTAGGTAATTATCTCCTTTTTTTTCAACAATTAGACGTAAAATCTTGAAATTGAGTAGGCAGATTCCATTGATGGAGTAGATATCCATTATAAGATGGATTTTGTGAATATCGCTCTACAAGTGGCATTGCAGGGGCTTAAGCGGCGGTATTGTTAATTGTTTCCCCTTTTAATCCATTAGATGTACGGTCTTGAATTCTGGAAAACAGATTCCTTTCATAGACTAGAGGTCCGCATACAAAATGGATTTTGTGAAATTTAACACCCAAGTGGCGTTTCGGAGGATTAAGGGGCATTATACATAATTATTTCCTTTTTTTAATTATTAGACGTACAGTCTTGAATTTGTTAAGCAGATGCCTTTCATAGAAGAGACATCTGCTACAAAATGGGTTTTATAAAGTTCGACCCCCAACTGGCGTTGTGGAGAATTAAGGGGCATTATATATATATAGATAATTATTTCCACTTTTAAAGTATTAAAGATAAGGTCTTGAAATTTGATAAGTAAAATCCTTTCATAAAGTAGAAAAGCGCTACAAAATTGGTAGATAGATAAATATTTCCATTTTGAAAATATTAGTCCTACCTGCTTGAAAATTGGTAGGCATGTTCTTTTCATGGGATAGAGTTCTAACAAAGAGTTTTGCAAAAATCGATTCCCAAGGAGGTTGCGAGGGGTCAAGGGGAGTTCTAGAGAAAAATTCATGTTTTTGAATTGTTGGCCCACATACTTGAAATTTGTTAAGCATGTTTCTTTTGTTGAATAGATATCCACTAAAAATGGATTTGTCAGAAATTGACTCCTGGAAGGAGCGGGCGTTACTGGGGCGAATTGAGAAAAGAGTTCCCCTTTTCGAACTACTAGGACTATAATAATGAAATGTGGTTTGTATGTTTCTTTTTTGTTGAATTGAAATCCACTAAGAACGGTTCTTTTAGAAACAGACTCTCAACTTGGTTATGGGAAGTATTGATAGTAAAAATTCCGTTTTTACTTTATTAAATTTAGACTCGAAATTTGTCGCGCATGTTTATTTTACGGAGTAGAGATCCACTGAACATTGGTTTTGTGAAAATCCATTTGGTTATTGAGTTGAGAGTGCAAAAAATTATTTTACTTCAATTTTAGAGATTATTAGGAATTAGAAGTTCCATCCTTTTTATATCAAGAGGAGAGAGTTACAGGTATCAGTATATTTTTCTGTACAATCGAGAGTTCTCAATACTAGAATTAGGATATAGACAGTATATATTTATACATTATGAAATACCCAATGAAGCGGGTGGTTAACTGCTAGTGCTCTGATATTATTTTGTGCATATGTGAAGTAATTATTCTGTTTCATCTCAGATCACCAAACTTATAAAAATGTATTGGCACCTGGTCAGTTGAACACAATGAGCGATTCTATGAAATGGAGCACTTATGTATAACTTGCATAGTAAACAGTAACAATGTACAGCTGTATGTTATATAAAACTTTTCAGATGCAGAATTATCTTTCCTGAATTTTGATTTCCTTGTGAAACTACAGTAAATTATAGTTGATACTTCAAATTTTCAAGTGTAGCTCTATAGAAATGTAACACTTTTATTGGAGGAAGATTTGAAATTGAGATATACTACTCCTTTTATAGTTAAGTTAAATCATAATATGTAATTAGTTATTAAACTGTTGATGAGCTTATTTTAAAATTGCCTCTCACATTTAGCAATCAAATCAACCCTCTGTGAATTGTGGGACTCATACTATTATTTATATATTTATTTGATAAACTCTACCATGCACATTAAGTAACTTTAAATTTTTTTAAAAAAATTGTTTATTAATAAACCATATTGTAACATTGAATTATCTGTATACTATTTCATTGAAAAATTTACCTTAATAGAAAAAAGTCTTTGTAAAATGAGTATCACATTATTATTTCTAGATGAAATGTCTCTTACTTTTTAGTAGTATTCAAAGCTAATTTTTACGTTCAGAGTAATTCCCCAATTCATATGCTACTCTTTGGTAGGTGTACAGTTTGTTAATTAGACTGGCATGTGTTGTTTAAACGTTTTATTAACTGTTGCTCATCCTGTATTTCCCAGCTCTTTCTAGTAGAATTTTCTTTTTGTCTTCTGATTATTTGTATGTAGATTTTTTAAAACTTTTTTCATTTGACAAATATTTTTGCTTTCATTTATTCCTCCTCTTCCCTTTGTTGTTTTTCACTAATTCATTATATTTGTGATCTGTTAAATATAAATATAATCAAACATTTTAGTATTGCAAATATTTAAAAAAAATTTGGGGGGAATTTAAATTTTTTGTTATTCATTTTAAAATATTCCTAACGGTTATTTATTTTTCTATTTGCTTTATATGAGCTCCTTTTGAAAGTAATAAACGATTTAAATTATTTCCTAAAATGTTTTCATAATCTTATTCACTATAGAGTAATATTTTATTTCAATCTATAAGTTAAATTGAAATTTAAGTACTTTTCTCATTTATCAGACATTGGTAGAAGGTATTGTTTTGGTTTCTCTCGGTATTCGATTGGATATGTACTTAATTACAAAATTAGTTTCAGATTAAAAATTATGTATGAGTTCTATCTCTTGTTTATATATTTTGGGCTAAGGTTGTGAAGGCTTTTTTAATAATACCAAAAGAATTGTCAGTTGAATTTCATTTCTTGTAGCAAAAATAAATTTATTTTCATCATGTACTTTGTGATTTTGTTGCTTAAATTTCTATTTTAAATGATTATTGACAGTTGAAGTCCATAACGTTCGTGCAAATATTAAAAGATTTGTTGGAAGAGTGTAATGATTCAAAGTCATTATTTTTCTAATTGATATTATCAATATATGCAATTAAAAAAAATGCTTGAACAATTTTATTTAAATTCTTGGAAGTAATTTTGTAAATGTATCCCACATTGCAAATGAAATGCTATAAATATTTAGAAGAGGAAATGATTTATATACATATACATAACAGTAATAACTTTCAGAGATCATCTGGATGACATATTGTTTATCTAATGCAAAGGATAATGTATATGCAATTCATGATAAATATTTGTTTTTTTTTGTTAAAGTGTACAACTAATATTTTTTTAGACTATAGTTTCTGACAGAATTTTTGGAAGCTCTTTCTGATTTTTGAGTACTATAATTATTTCGAATGATTTAAGTATCGGTAAACTTTGAAATGTTACGTTCTCTTCTATACATTAGTTCTGAGTTTTTTTCTTGTGGATTAAGTTATTTTGTACAAAAAGAAAAACTTGTTTTCAAGTGATTACTTTTCAAACAACTCCTTTATTGCAAATGAATGAATATTGTATATTATTATTATGTAATCAGTTATAAATCATTTTTAAGCAATTTGATATTTTTAAAAATATCAGCTTATTACTTTTTGAAATAATTTCAGTTTTGTTATCTAAGAAGAAATATTTTTTATATTGTAAAACTGATGCAGCTTAGCATTTGATTTATATTGAGTGTATTATATATTTTGAACCTTAAAATTTTTAACTTTCTTGTACTGCATGACTTCACACATAATCAAATATATTATGTACTTTATACCCTGAAGCAGTAAAAACAGTTCATTATTATTATTTTAAAGCTATAAAAATATTGATGTACATCTTAAGTTTTTGTTTTTGAGTAGTCACTGAGGTCTATCATTTGTTTTATTTGATCTCTTTAACTTTGAACTTTTTACCATGTAAACTTCTTACAGCGGTGCTTTTCAAACTTCCAATGCTTGAGTCCCAATTTTCAATCAAAATTTTCATCACACCCCATCTTTCCACGCAATAGCTATGCTTGGATTCACTAACAATGTACTGACGCTAAAGCTATAATACGACTTTAATTATAAACTGTCCAAATTATCAAGATGTATTAAATTTTGCAAATAATTTATATATATATAACTAGCTCATGGGGTCACTGATAATTATTAAACTTGTTCTTAACTTATTGTTAAATTAGTTATTAAATAAATTGACTGCTACTGATGCATTTATAAGTACACTAGCTGTGTATACACGTTCTTCACATGGGTGAATTAAACAATACAGATTGAAGGATAAAAAAGCTTTATTCATATCTCAGCTGAACAAAGAAAAAACATGTTTGTTAAATTTTAAGTCAATAGATCTAATAGCTGATAAAAAGGATTCTTTTATATTTATAATGCCTGGTAACTCTCTTGTGGGTTGATTTTTGAAAACACCTTCCTAAGCTTATCTCTGCTCAGCAAAAGTAACACATTGTTACAAATTGTGTGTAATGAACACTTAAAATAATTTATATCTAGAAGTGTAATACGTTAGTATTACTTTCTGTTGTATTTATTTTATGTTAAAATTGTAAGTAATATTCACAAGCAATGCTGTTCCTTAAATTATAATGGCGATTCAATGAAAACTTAGCGAAATGTTGGCGATAGTCAAGTTGGCAATTGATTAAATGGTGTAAAAGTTGATATGCTGTAGTGCCACCTGGTGGAAAGCTGCGACAAAGAAGATAGCACAAAAATTTTCTCCATTAAACAATACATATACATGCCAATTTTCATAGTGATCGGTTGAACAGTGTTGGCGTGAAGCAAAGTCGTACATACAAATATCCATTTTTATATATATAGATAAACAAATAGCATTACGGAATCTTAAATTTGCTCTGTGAGCTGTCTCACGCTCCGCCTGTTCAAGCCTTCACAGTTCGGCTTGTGGAAACGTTTCATTAAGTCTATCTACTTTCATAGCTTGAGCTGTATTAGAGCTTTGACAAAGATTAGACTTGAGCTTTCACAGTATAAATCTTAGGTACTTTTTCTACACTTCCAAAAAATACAGTACAGTCGTTATTATTTTTACACTAAAAAATGCAATACCTGCATATTCAATTAAAATTATAGCGTTAAGTGTTAAAAAAAATTTGTGTCTCCTGCCCTCTCCCCCCCCCCTTTTTTCCTTCTCTATCTTTAACACTAGAACCGCAGATGGGGTCATTTTGACCCAAAAGGAATTTTGTTTCAGATTTTCTCAAAAAGTTACTAACAAAATTTCTTGACTTTTCCTATTTTTATACCAATAATGATCTGTGAAAATATGATACATTAAATACTTATCATTTTTTTTAATACTTCTACCTAAAACTGTGGAATGGGTCATTTTGACCCCATTATAATATCAAGTACTAAATTTGCAATTCAATGTTTCCTGGAATGGGAAATGCTTTTTCAGTCCTTTGCATTTTGCAGATGTAAGCAGAACAATACTTCAAGGTCAGTAGATTGTTACTGATAACAGAAAAGTAGCTGAGAATTTTGTTTAGTAGCCAGTGTTGCAGACCCCCTCCCCTCCTATTACTATTCTGTAAAGGAGAAATGTCTCTGGTTAGCGTATTCAAGAAATGTTTTCTCTCTGATGTTTTTTTTTTGTTTGTTTTGGCCTATTGAAAGGAAAGTGATGCAATACTACCATAGCCAATGTGGTAGTCTAACGAGCGCACATCTAGTTCTTTATGACTGCACAACTGGTTGTTCGCATTGTCTTAGAAATAGTTTGAGTGTATCAGTCTGTTCGATTTTTTCCACTTTGTTTACATGTGGAGATAAATTGATCTTAGGTGAAAATGGGTGGAAGAAATATGCGTAAATTAACAGTTAGTGAGGCCCCTCAAATATTGCAACAATTATCTGAAAACGACAATGATTAAGAAATTATTTTTCACGGTGATGAATATGTGCTTCCAGTTGAAGAAAATATTTCCTTGGATGAAGATATCGTTTCTAATTTTCCTGTACAGTGTACTGGCAGAAAAACCACTTCTGGGAAGAAAAAATGTGTAAATAAACGTAAAAAGTTATTATATTCAAATCCAGATGAAATGAACTCTGGAACTTTTGTTACAAATGATGGAACATGTAGGAAAAGCATCCCCTCTGTAAGCCGTATGCATTGAAGAATTGGTGAACATAATGTTTTCAAAGAAAAGAGTGGCCCAACCAGTTATGCAGAGCAAAATATTGAAAATAGCTATGCAATTAGTTCATGGAAGCTACTTATAGATGAGCCTATGCTTCGTCATATCAAAAATTGTACAGAGGAATAAGCTCACCGGCAACTGGGGAAAAAATGAATGGTCAACAAATTTAGACAAACTAGATGCTTTTATATCAATTTTGTATGCTCAAGGTATATACAGTGCAAATAATCTAGAGCTTGATAGTCTGTTGTTTGGGGTCCACCTTTTTTCTGCGATACTTTGGCGAGAGATAGATTCAGAGAACATATGAAATTTCTGCAATTCGACAAAAAAACTACACGATCTGAACGCTTTCAAACAGAAATTCTTTTTCATTTCTGAAGTTTGTAAGAATTTATTGAAAATTCGATAACTTGCTATAAACCAGGACCATATATAACTATTGATGAACAGCTGCTTTCGTCTAAAGCCAGAAGTCGTTTCATGCAATATATGCCAATTAAACCAGATAGATAACTCAACAAAATTTGGTGTCGGCATTGCCAACCAAATGGCTAGCAAATATTCTATGAAAGCAGGATCAAGGAGGTAGCCAGTTCATGTATTCTACAATATTCTTGATTTTGCAGGGATTAATTCATGGATTTCATATAAAGAATTACTGGAAGAAAAAAACTTAAGAGGAGAGAATATCTTCAACTCATTGAAGAGTTGCTTAGTGCCTATATTCACTAAGGAAAGTACAATTTAGATACACAGACAAAAGCAGATATAACTGAAGAATCTCCGCAGATGCGAAAAAGGGTTCATTGTCAAGCTTTCAAGTGTAGAAACAAAACTGTAGATACTTGTTCTGACTGTAAAATACCGATATGTGGAAAGTGTACAAAATATATAAAAAGAAGTTACCCAAAATGTGCATGATTTGTGTAGGAAATCTTGACTGGTAAGAAACTAAATATTTCTATTAAAGTTGTCTGTATATTTTTTTTACTAACTGTATATAATATTCCATATTGTAATATCTTCTTATTTTTTATCACTTATTATAACAATTTAATGTTAAAGATGAATAAATGTCATTGTCAAATAATTACAGCATACTTTTAGGGTAACAACATGGGTTTTTATTAATTTGTATCAATTTGACCCAGCCAGCGGTTTTAGGTATACCAAAACTGCCAGGGTTCTAGTGTTAAACCTTACTCTTTTTTTTCTCCCATAATATATTGCAGCTTCCTGGTTTAACTCTTCGTCAACAATTTGAGTATACTTTAAGGTTAATTTCTTGTTTTTTTTTTTTTTTAGCAAAAATGATATCTTCAATAAAATTCAGTAATTTCTCTCTCCCCCCCTCTCTCTTTATTTATTTATTTTACCCAGCTGCATTCTTCCTTTATGTTTCTTTAAAATGAAAATGGAGGAAGAGATCTCAAAAAAATAATCCTCTTACCTGTGCTTTTTTTTAAACTGAAGAACCAATTAAGAGAGCAAAATATCAATAGGTTGGCATCAACTGAAAATATGATTAAAAAACATTTTATTTTTGTTTCCTGTCTTTCTCTTTTTTTTTTTTTTTTTGGTGCATTGGAACTACTTACTTGACCATTATCGTTATATTTTGTACACTTCACATAATATCTTTATAAATTATAGCCTATGTGTTATTCTGATGTATAAGTTATATTATTGTAAAGTTTCATAAAATCCATTCAGCTGTTTTTGTGTGAAAGAGTAGCAAACATACACACATGCAAACTTTAACGTTTATAATATTAGTAAAGATTGTAACAATGTAGATGTGTGTTTTATTTTGTATTACATCGTGTATGTTATTTTTCTTCCTTTCAGGAAATTAATATTTTTTTTCAATAATCTCTTACTTTCGATATACTTGCACCCCCTACGTAAGGTTATCACACCCTTCTAGTCGGACACGCCCCACAGTTTGAGAGATGCTGCATTAAAATTAGTTTAAAAGTGAAATTCTAAATATTTCTCTTTCCTTTTAGACTTATAAAACATTTGTAAGATTGTACATGTTTCCTATGTTTTTTTTAAAGCTGAACACTCGTGTTCCGAGTTTCGCTACTTGATTACAAATATCTGTTTTCTATTTATTATTCGCAATAGACTATCCATGATCTTTGTAAAATATTCGATACAAATTTAATAATTCTGCTATTAACTTCCATGCTGGCAAGAGCACAGAAAAAGAATTTGAATTGTTAATAAGGTCAATTAGCTTATTTATGGCACTAATGCATATTGAGGGAAACATTGCTTGTCAAGCAAATAATTTTTATATATATATAATTTGCATTGCTCATTAGATGAGGTTACATGGTCTGTCACCTTATACAGGGATGTAAATGATTGAATAGCCATGAATTTGTTGATAAGTGCATCATCAACATGTTGTTACAGGTAAGTTAAAAATTGTTAATGAGTAAGGGAGACTCTGTACCTCCCCTCCCTCCCTGGGGCCACCCCATTTTAGGTGAATAATATTTAGTTCTAAGTTTTATAACTCAGTTGGGTGAGTTACAACACCAATTCCTACTTTGGCATTCATTTTGAAATTTTGCAAAAGAAAGCTGTGGCAAGTTATAAATGAAAACAATTTTACATGGTCTGAAGTAAAATTTTACAGTTCATCTCTTTTTATTGCTGTACAAAGATAAGTCAAATATTTCTCTTTAAATTCTAGTACATAATTTTGTGTAAGTACTAAATTAGATTTTAAATAAATCCCCTACATGTGGGTTTTTCTGCAAAAGACATTTTGTATGAAATTACCTAGTCTTGTACCTGGGGCCATGGCTGTAGGTACAATTGCAATTAATATTCTTTGTTATTAAAAAGAGTTTTTATGACATAAGGATGAAAGTGGACTTATAATTATCTGAACCATTTTAATTTAATAAAGTTTTTTATTATAATTGTATGTTAATTAAATGAGAGGAGTGTATATTTTGTTCTGAAACTTTCCATATGCTTGATTTATAAAAATATGTTTGCTACCATTA
This sequence comes from Trichonephila clavipes, assembly GCA_019973935.1. Lineage (NCBI taxonomy): Eukaryota > Metazoa > Arthropoda > Arachnida > Araneae > Nephilidae > Trichonephila > Trichonephila clavipes. The sequence goes on along the minus strand of BMAU01004002.1, from coordinate 35,980 downwards.
TTGTTATTATTCAGGATTATTATTTTGTTTACACAAACATAAGAATTTCTTTAATAAAAAAATTCTTTATAATTATAAAAACAGAAGCATAATTTTTAATAAGCATAATTCTCGAAGTAAATCCAACAGAGGTGGCCGAAAACCAAGGATAGGTAGAATCTTGACTGACACTCCAGAAAAGGGAGAAATCAAAAAACATCATGCTATTAAAATTGCCAAAAAAAGCAAACTTGTGAAAAAAACCAGAGTTTGGAGATTCTGATTCCGCTGACAATGCAAATTCTACAGTAGCTGATGTAAGGAATACTATTGAAGAGGGGGGGGGGGTTGTTTAACAAAAATACAAGGCGAACATTTTTATGTGGCAGAAATAATAGATGTTAAAGAACACTATAGTGTTAAATTTCTGAAGATTATTGCATGTTCAAATAAGTTTCTTTATGATAAAGAAGAAACTTATGAAATTGACAACAGAAATATTGTGTTCAAATTGCCCAAACCACAATCTCTTGATGCTTCAGAGCGACAATGTATGCAGCTCACTTTTGTAACCAGTTTTTTAAATTATAATGTTAAATGTGAAAATACATGTAATTCATTAATAATTTGGTGCATTTCAAATTAAAGTTGCATGATAAATCAATATATTAGCTGATATTGATTCTTTTATTAAATTCATGTGGGTATGTTTGTTTTGTATTGATTGCAAAGTGAAACCTAAGTTCTTGGGAAAGGCCCTAGGTACAGCAGCTGCTGGCCTTAGATACAATGACAGCATTGTACCTAGGGCCATTTGTGAATTTTTTTAAAAATCTTTTATTTCACCGAATTTATTATTTTAAGTACTTGTATTAACTCCTATTGGATGGTAGTTCGTATAATGATGAATGCATATCAGTTTCTCATTTTTAAAGAGGCCAGTGGCTCTGTTTTTGTGCATTGAAAAAAAGTGGCCCTAGGTACACAGGTCTCCCCTGTAAGTGATATAAGATTTCATGTATAAAGGTAAGAAAATTGATTATTTTTAATAATTCTAGCATTTTTAAAAGATATATTAATAGAAATAGTGAAATATATGTGTAACTTTGGAAAATTAATAAATGATTAAGTAAAAATTAATGCTTTTTTTCAAAGGTAATATGTGAAAATGGGTTAAAGTGAATATATATCTATTGAATTGAACATATGTATACAGTAGAACCTGTTTTTGTGCGGTTTTTTTTCATGCAATTTGTTTTGTGTCATCTTTTCTTAATTTGTTACATGAATTTCAACTGCTTTGGCCCCACTGTAATGCTTTCTGTCAATGTGTCAGTGGCATAACAAAGAATGTGTGTTAGGGCTCCCCTACAAAGTCATGTTTTCCCTTATAATTTTATAAATTAGGTAAATACGTACTTGGCGTCAGTGAGGTTTGGGCCCCCTAGAGTCCTAATCATGTGATGCCACTGCAATGTACATATATACCCTTCAAGACGCTCTCTTCAATTGTTATAAACAGTCTCCCGACAATTTGCAGATGAAACTTTCATTGACAGTGACATATCAATCATTTGATAGATTATGAAGACGGACATGAAAAACTGGATGAAATATATACAGGGATACAACTTTCCAACAAATTAAAAGAGCATTTTCTTAGAATAGATACCAATTCTGAAAGGAGTATGAAATTCCAAAAAGAACTTCACTCATGCATATCTGGTTATCGTGACATTTACAAGCAACTGACCAACTAACCTTCATTGCTAAAACTTATCTCTTACTTTTTGTTGCCAAAAAATAAATCGATTGAAATTGTATCTTCCAGAGATGAAAGTAATTTTGAACTTATTCATCACAAGAAGCTGAACACTTTGGATTACGATGAGAGCAGTGAATTATGCATGTGCATTTTGAAAACTTCTCCATGTATACAATGTGAAACTAAATGCTTTTAAAATGTTTCCATGTGTAATTTGATTATTTATTTTGTCATGGAAATACTTTCTCATAAATTTCATAAATGATTGCCATATTTTCTAAGTACAACTTTTTTATGCTATCCCTCTCCACCACATAAAAAAAAGTTTTCTGTAGTATCTCGAACTTGTTATATGTAAGAATTTATGAAATTTTCGAATATTTTTTGTGCGGTTATTTTTATTCAGTATTCCCTTGCATACTTATTATTACATATATAATTTCATTAATTAATGGATTTTAGTTTTTGCATTTATAATTTTTTTATGTTAAGTTCCTTTCTAACTTATGAAACTCATCAAGCAGATTGTTTTCCTTTTATGATTAGATCTGTAAAATTATTACTAGTCATATGTTATTTGTTTCAAGTATGAAATAAAGTCATTAAAATTGGTATTTAATTTGTATCAAGTCCAATTTATTTATCATTTCTCAAATATTATTTAAGTTTTCCTTCTTCATATTAAATTGTCTGTTTTACTTTTGATTCTCAATTTTTATTTTTTATAGGAATTGATTGAATTCTTAACTATCATTATTTATGTTAAACAGCTATCTAACAAACTTTTTCAATGACTTTTTAAAATGTCTTTCATAGAATTTGACTAAGTATTTTTTTATTGACATTATGAATATTTATATATTTTTTTATTTTAGGAAAATTCCATTCATGATTATTGTCTAAAAACTTGCAGCTCACCTTCTGCAAGTTGCAAAGAACAGGAATAAAAGCCCTGAACAATTTGGCTTGAATATGAATTTTCATCTGAGTTGTATAAGGCATGCACAGAATACCTGCTGACCAATAGGTTGGTGGTTCACCCCTGCCAACAGCTGGTCCCTGAAAACTCCTTTTTTCCATTGGTTGTTATTGATCAATTTTCACTTGCTTTTCAATGATTTATTTAATTATTAGGTAATCATAATATTGTAATTGTTGAGTAGAATTATTGTCATAAATATGAACTGTATATGTCAACAGGATAATATTACTGATGAATATTTATTTCCTGTATCATGCAAAACGAAAAAAGTATTAACTATCTTTTTAAATCAAGTAGTTTTATAAAAATGATTGCTTGAGAGCAATTAAGGGGGTAGTTGGTGGCTGGTATGTTTTTGAATTTGAGAAATAAAGTTGTCTTAATCTTTTGTGTCAGTGAATTAAATTGACTCTATAACTATATAACATCAGATCGAATTAACATTCTTTTTAGATAACAAGATTGACTTTCAGCTGGATTGAAATGTAGAGTTTGGGTTTGAGGAATTAAAACATTATTCATTTTTCCCAAACCAATAATTTGTGCTTGAAGGTTGTGAAAATTTACATATTAAGGATATCTTTTATGAATATGATTGCATGAATTCTTTAGGCATTACACAATTTAGTACATCAAATGATTCATTGCATAAGAATTGTTTCAGCTTTATAGAAGCCCTTCATTGTGTGTGTGTTTGTTTGTTAGATACTATTCACATATTAAAGTGTGATATAATTTTAATTAATTTATTCAACACATTGCTTACTAAGGCATTTAATTATTCTTTTTTAAATACTTAGAAAATATTTTGATATGTTATGAAAACATTACTAGAATTGAATATAAATTCATTTTTAGGAAAAATCTGGTAAATTTACAGCTTTTATTACCTTGCATTGAACTAACTGCATGTAGTGTTTATTTTGTAGCAGATCAAAAGAAAATAGTTTTAAACAGATATCCCATGGATTTTTGTTTTAAATCTTACTCAATAACATTTATCGTTAATATAACAAAGATACACTTGGAAATATCTAACTTAATTTTTTCAGAATGCTTTAACTTTACATTTATATTATCTGAAAGAAGTATCATTTGGGCGAAAAGAAGTTAATTTACCTTAAATAATCTTTAATTCATGTAAAAATGCTGATTGTTTGTTAAGCCATAACCAATTTTTACTTTTGTAAATGGAAGTATACCCAATTCTTTTTGTACAGTGAACTTCTTTTATACAATTTTAATTTAACATGATCAACCTATATTTTTAGAAGAACATGTTACATTACTTTTATTCTTATAATTGAGGCATTGAAGACCCAGAATGTTATGTAATTTCAATTTGTGTGAATCATAGGATTTTATCTTATGTGGAATTTTGTTTGCTTTTTGAGTTTGGTGTTCAAAGTCAAAAGTACCTCTTCAGTGTTAATGACATGTAATTAAAATTCGTGCTAAATGCATCATCACTGGAGGCATCCTCAGATACTAGTTTTAATGTGGCTAAAATGCTTCAGAAAAAACATATGTTGCCAGACTTCTTTTTTTGCTCTTCGATTAACTGTTCACGCATCGAAAGTACCAAATCCCTGATTATTGCACAATTAACTTTTTCTCCTATTATACTTTCAACTGGGTTCCTCGATAAAACGTCAGCCTTCGCGTTTTGAGTTTCAGGACGGTGTTCCTATTCTTTATTAAATTCTGCTAATTTTAGAACACACCTAATCATCCTACACAAAAAATATTTACCATGTGTTAAACGCGCCAATGCAGCGTGATCTGTGATAACTAATGGGCAGTGAACCTAAATACGTTCTGAATTTATTCAGAGCCCAAAAACTACTGCTAAACACTCTTTCAGTTACATAGTAATTTTTCTCCGCACTACTAAACGTTCGAGAGGCAAACACCACTGGTCTCTGCTTCTGATTTAGAACTACGCCTATTGAACTGCCATCCGTAAACAACTCGAAAGGCTTTTTAAAATCCGGCAATTTTAAAACTGGCGCTTTCATTATGGCAGCCTTGACCGCGTCGAATGCCTCCTGCGCCTCTATTGACTGATAAAATTTCTTTAGTTTTCTCTTAAGATTATAAAGGGGCTCGCATCAGGGCCGGCGCTACTAGTTTCGCCGCCCCGGGCAAAGAGGTAAAATGCCGCCCTTTTTTAACAAAAATTAAAAGAAACAACCTAAACCCTTTCCATGCTTAGTGGTAAAATAAAACGAGAGCAAAAAAAATTGCTATCAATAATGTTGGAAGTTTTGGTTAGCAAAAAATACTAATTTATGTTTATGGCACTAAATTAAAATTAGGGTTTCACACAAAAAAGTCATTTCTAGTGTATAATTATAAAATAAAGCTATCAAAAAATACTAAAACAAATTATAGAACCACTAAGTATTAAAACTTAATTACATATTAAAAATACACTTAAATCAAGAGTTATAAACTTAAAAGTGTTTCTTTTTCACTTTTAATTCTGAGAATTTTTTTATAATTTCTTTAACACTAATTTCTTCAGCCAGTTCTTGTTCAATGGCTATTCTTGTCAAGCCGTTTAGCCGATCCTCGGTAGTTGTGGAGCGTAAAATTTTTTAATTAATTTTAATTTGGAGAAACTCCTTTCTCCCCTTTCCACACTTATTGGGTGAGTAAACAATATCCTTATGACTATACCGAAATCTGGAGCAAAATCCAGGTTCTCTATGAATTTTAAAATCTCGATTGGGCTTTCATTTTTATTTAGCAAAGCCTTAAACTGCTACTATCTCGTCTGCCAGGTCCAGCACATTTATATCCGATGAATTCCCGTCAGTTAACACTGTTTCTAGATTTTTACAATACTTTAGTTCATCGTTTTGAGGAGTATCTTTTAAATCACAAATATTGTATAAAAATTGGAAATAGTTGCTGTGGGTACTGATCAAATCAAACCTGGATTCAAGTGCATTGATAGCTTTATCTAATGTGAAAAAATAAAACTGTCTTATATTTCAAAGTAGAATCTTCTCGTGCCTCATAGTCGAAATTAACATTCCTTCTTCGAACTCTATGACGTGGCCGCGGTAGCCGAGTGGTATAGGTATCGGACTGTGGCTTGCTTTGTCACAGGTTCGAGCCCAGTACCACTAAAGACCCGCCGTGTAGGGCAGCGATGCACGTTAAATCTGTCGAGAGCTGAAACGTCCTCCCGTTGGTGTGGTGTGGTATAGGAGAGGGGGTGCCAGCTCAGGTGTCGTCCACGTCACTTGACCATGGTTCAAAATTACGTGGTCCGTCGCCAAAAGCCCTCGTGTAGCTGAACAGTGCGACGTTAATATTCAATCAATCGAACTCAATGACGTGGCTGGGTGAGCTCAAAATTAGCCGGTATGTCAATTTCGTCAGCGAATTCTCGAGTGTCGCAAAGCATTTCATTTAAAGCTGTGCCCAATCTAAGATCCTTGAAAAAATCTTTACGATTTTTCAAGAACTCCATAGCAGATGGCAAATCATAGTCTTCTGTCTGCAAGAGCTTACTTATAGGATTGATACAATTTAAGATTTTGTACCAAATTACAATGCAGCATAAGAACTTAAATTGTTTAACACAACTTAATAGTCCAGAAGCCTCAACTCTTACAGAGTTGTCAATCTTCGAATTATTGCAAACAGCAAGTAAAGCATGGTTATATCCCTCCTACTTGATACCTTCGTGGTTTTAATGCATCTATTCGGCTTTCTCAACGAATTTTGTTTGAAATCATTTATCTACTTTATAATTTTTTACTTTATTATATTTTTATTTCTGTAATGCACATTTTGCTTCCACTTTAATTAAATAGTTTTATACTAGGAACACGCACACAAAACAAAAAAAATAGTACTTATATTCTTCCACATTAATTATTGTTCTGTAACAATTAACTTTAAATTATAAATCCTTTTCCTGTTGTTTTTTCTAAGAAACTTCTGTCATAATTTTGACATTCTTATTGTTGCCTTTTCTAAATATTGCTATAGATTGGAACCTATTATTACTAGAATTTTTTCTTAAATATACATACTAACGCTTTTAAACCTTTTCACAATCAGGAAAAATACATTTTAAGGGATTTTTGAGAAATTTAATAGTAAATAAAAACTATTGCACAGTGAAAACATCGTTTTTTTTTTTAATTTTTAGTGCACCAGTGTTCTACGGGCCACTGATTAAGAGCCTCTGGTTTATGTCTTGGATGAGTGGTTATGTTCTGAAGTATTTTATATTTGTATTCATTGTAATTAAACGATTGAGAATTAAATCCTTTATGTATTAATCACAAATAAAACATAGTTTAATAAGATTGAAACTTAATTTTAAAAATGCTTTGGAAGTTATTCTGGATTCAAGTCATTGTCTGCTTATTAAGGCTGCTAATTCTATATTATTTAGATATCACTATGTATTCAAATTAATTATCTATTTAATAATCGTCCTTCGAAATTTAAAATTCAATATATCAGGGTCAGCTACCCTGAAATGAGAACTGGATCAATGGACGAACAAAAAAAATTTTCAACACTTTAAACATATACAGACCACATTGAGCTTGTACACATATGCCAAATGTCAGTTGTTTTTAAATATATAAAAAACCATCTGGTTTTTCAAAAAAAAAAAACTACCTTCCAATCGCGCAGTGCTGTTAGTATTATGGTTAATTTCCTACCTACGCCGCGTCTCCAAAAGCAGATATATACTAATATCTATCAATACATATACAATTATACACAGTTTCAAAACATTCATTGTAAACAAACAATGCAAGGAATTCTTGCATCCCAGCTAAGTCTCAATAAGTAATAAACAAATGTAATCATGCAATTGCTTTCCACACTTTGGAATAAATTTGCGCATAGAAAAGTTCATTTTTCACAACCTTTGTACAGTAAAAACTTTTAACAAAACAAGACTTGTTTCTTGCAAAAAATCACCTTACTTCCTGTCAGTAAAAAAAAATAATGCAACAATACAACCTGGCTAAAGCTCCTTCTTTCCTTGACATATCCAATATGGACTTGAAGCGATTCTGACCTTCTAATCGCTGGACTATCTTTAGGCTCCTGGCGATCTTGTTGTCTGTATTGTCGACTCTGTCCAGGTATATTAGGACTGGATCTTCCGCTCCTTTGACTTTGCTCCTGCTGTTGGCGACCTTGTTGTTTGGAGTGTCCAGGAATATGAGGACTGGATCTTCCGCTCCTTTAACTTTGCTCTGGCTATTGGCGACCCTGTTGTTTGGACTGTCTATGTTGATTGTAAGGGCTTCGTCTCCTAGATGGTTCTATTCTGGACTGATCCTCCTTGGACTTGCACTGCTCTTACTGAAGTTCTAGAACCGGCTTCCTTCGTGACGTTACATCTGGGGCTTAGGCTGTAAGGACTTGATCTTCCTTGCTGAATCGACTCTTTTCTTCAATTGCCTGGTGGAAGTAGAGGATAACGACGATACTCTTGTGCAACTCTCTGCCTGGATTTCTAGTTTTCTTCCTTTCCTGTCCCGCGGATCATGATGGAGAGATCCACCTCTTGCCTTGTTTTCCTATGTTATTGCTTATGAAGCCCTACTAAAGTTTCCTTCGAACCCCTGCTTCTTTTGCGCTTATTCACCGGTTGCTTTCTCCTACCACCCTGATTCCCAGTAAGACTTGTGTTTTTCCCTTGCTCTCCCCGTCGTTCACCAGACTCACTACTCCTAAGGCCCTTTGACTGATCCAATATAGGTCTATTCTCCTCCAAACTACTCGATTGATATTCCGATCCCCTGCTAACTGAACTTTCAACCTCTATCACTCCCTCATCACTTTTTCTCTGATAATAAATTCGCACTTGGTCTATATTAACAGTTGTTCTTCTATTTGCCTTCCAAATTACCACATTATTATTTCGAACACTCAAAACACTCTGTAGGGACCTTCAAACTTTTGTTTGAATTTTGCGACCACTTTTTTCGTTGCCTAATTTATGAGATGCGTTTCGACCACCACTCAGCCATTTACCCTACTGTTAACATTGCGCCTCTTTTTATTGTAATACTTCGCTCATTTTTCATGTTTAACTCTAGTATTTTGTCTAGCCTCCTTAAACAATTTTTTCAATATTGCCCACCGCAAACTCTGCTCCATCCGACACCATCACCAGTTTTTGAAACGAAGTAATAAGCTTTCTGCCCAAAAATAGCTCTGCTGGAGTCTTCCCGGTGGTTTCATGAACTGCCGTTCTTAAAGCATAGGTGAACTCACGTAAGAGAACTGGCCCCAAGTCTCATGATTATCATTTATAAAACTTGAAATCATTTGCAAATGATCACGATTCACTCTTTCCGTTCTATTAGCTTGAGGTCTATATACAACTGTTTTGACATGCTTTATGCCTAATCTATTACTCAAAAATTTCGGATATGAATTGGGGACCGTTGTCACTTATCATTTTTACAGGAGCTCCATAACGCGAAATATAATTCTCAAACAGGGTATCCACAATTATTTTGGCTGAAGCCTTTTTGAGGGGTATCACCTCTAACCACTTCGAAAAATGATCGGTGATTACTAAAATATAGCGATATCTTTTTATTCGAGACGCTGGGTAGGGGCCTAACAAATCTAATATCACTATCTCATTCGGATAACTAGTTACAATCGGTATTAAACGACCAGCTGGTAACTCGTTTTTATAACTATGCATCTGGCATACGTTGCATGTCAACACATGTTGATAAGCAGTTTTTCGCATATAGGGAAAATAAGAAACCTCTGAGTTTTAAATACGTTTTTTTCCCCTAAATGATCTTCTATGGGCTTATCATGAAATTCGCACATTATTTCACCTCGCAACGATTGCGGAATATACACTCTCAGTTCTCCAAGAGTGGTTGCATATTTCGCAACCACTAATAACAAGCCTTCTACAATTTGAAAATCGCGAGACCAGTTCTCACAGATTGTCGCATTAACCAAACTGTTCTCAGGGTTCTCAAGATATCTATATATATATGACATAACTCAGGGTCCCTTTGTTGCTCCTCGATTAATTGCTCCCGGGACGAAAGTACCAAATCTCTAATCACTGCACACGCAACACACATTTTCCCCTACTATACTTTCAACCTGGTTTCCAGATGCTACATCTGCCGCCACATTTAACTTCGATTTTGAGGGATCAATCTCTAGATTCCCCTCATCTACTGTTTTTTATATATATTTAAAAAAAAAAATTTTTTTTTTTTTTGTCCTTCAAACACTTAATAACACAAATACAAAAGAAAGAAAATGTCGGCAATCCCTAATCAAAGCAAACCCTCTAGAGTTTATATTTAAAATTTTCCCAATCTATTTCTCTTATTATTTCAACAAATACATTGAACATATCAACGTTTTTAGCACGGCAACTCTTTTCAAACATATACATTGCCAAGTAAAAAGAGACATCATTTTGCCAGTTATATTGGGGAAATCGTGATTTTACGTGCCTCCACGTGCTTTCAATAGTATTTGTGTGAGCACCCGTATCTGGATCGACGAAGTTCAACGAATGATTGACTGTTAGATGGTTAAATCCTTCTGTGGTCAACACATCGTGATAACCTTTCCAACAGTCCGAAATACACTCTGTCGCAAAAAAATATATGCACCCAGAAGAAATTGAGCCACATTCACGAAATTTGGTATGCATGTAGTGTATATGAAAATAAACAAATGATTAAAAATTCAGAACAAAATATTTTATTAAGCGGTTACAGCTTGCAAAAGATTAAAAATCAGTAAGTAGTAAAGCCACACCTCTGGCAGCTATACAAGCCGAAATTCGGCGTGGCATCGATTCAATTAGATCACTTTTGACCCCCTGTGGAAAATCCTGCCATAGTCTTTGCATCTGCGCAGTTAATTCTCCTGTATCTCGGGACGGCTGCAGTTGCCTTCCCAGCGCGTCCAGACATGCTCTATTGGCGAAAGATCTGGTGACCTGGCAGGCCATGGTAGGACGTCATATCCTTGAAGACATTGTTGGGAGAGTCGCGCAGTATGTGGACGAGCATTATCCTGTTGATAAATGGCACCTGGGCGACTTGATAGCATGAGTAGCACAATCGGCGTTAAAATATCGTCCACGTATCTGCGAGCTGTCAAAGTGCCTTGAAGGACCACTAAAGATGATCGTGTGTCCCAAGAAATTGCTCCCCACACTGTCACACCTTGTGAAATTGCTGTATGCCGCTCGACAATAAATGCCGGATCGGACCGCTGGCCGGTGTGCCTCCAGACACGTGTGCGGTGGTCATCAGCACTGAGACTGAATCGGGATTCATCACTGAAGATGACACGTCTCCAGTCTGTCACACTCCAAGTTGCCCGAGGTCGGCAAAAATCCAGTCGACACTGCCTATGATGTGGGGTCAGTGGTAAGCGTCTTAGCGGACGTCGGCTCCTCAAGCCAACTTCGGTCAGTCGTCTCCTTATGGTTTCTCTTGATGGCACTGGATGTCTGGAAGGAGGTAAGTGGCGTTGAATCGATGCTAGCGACGTTGTTGGTGCCGAAGTAGCCACTCTTCTGATTGCACGATCCTCGCGATCATTTGTGTTCCTGGGACGTCCTGACCCTCCGCGACGGTACACTCTACCTTCTGTGATCCACTGTTGCCAACACCGAGCAACTAACATATCGCTCCGACCGAGGTGGCGGCCGATACGTCTATTCGACCAACCTGCTTCTCTGAGGCCTATTATACGGCCCCTATCAAAGTCCGTCAGCTGCTCGTACTGCCGCCGGTTACGTCTTAGAGCATCCTAAGTCTCAATATCGTCTATCAAAGTCATCAGATTCGTTTGGATAGCCGTACGGCGCTCGTACTCATGCTTTTAAACTCTCCCAGTTGCGCAACTAATATGCGCATAGCACACTTAGCCTTGTCTCATTGGCTTCGAAATTTTAATCATTTGCATATCTCTTACCAGACTACATTCTTGCCGAGTTTCGTGATTGTAGCTTGATTTCTTCTGGGTGCATATATTTTTTTGCGACAGAGTGTAATTGTCGTGCCTGGCTCTATCCATTCGATAATGATTTCCATTAAAGTTCATTGAGTACGATCGTGAACAGCCACCAAAAACAGCTTCCCCGAATCGCGCTCAACACCCCCAAATACCCATTGACCCTCTACATGACGCCCTTTGTGAAATTTCCTTTTCCCAAATTTTCATTCGTCTACCTCTACAACTTTCCCTACCCCCACCAATTTTGCTTGCCGTCAATTCGACATGATCTAAAACTTGTTCATGTACGAAATGACGCCAGTCTGCCAAAGTTGCTGAAGAAAAGCCAGATTTCCTCTCATTATCACAAGTTTTTGCACCTGTGATTAAATCCCAAATTAAACGTAAAATTTCCTGCAGGAGAACTAAGAACCTACCCTAATGGACTTCTCAGCGCGGCACTTTTTGCATCTCCAAATACTTCCATTTGATGATTTTTTTTGCTTTATTATGCTGCAAGGTTCCTTGCATCTTACACAATTAAATGTTTCTTTAATCAGGCCACTCTCCATTAAAAAGTTCCTGAAAATCTCTTGTTTCTCAAACAATGCAAAAAAAAAGCATTCGTTTGCGATCCCCGGCTTACCTAAACTTGCCTTTTTATTTGAAAAACACCATTTTAAATTGGCATTCAAAAGAAGCTGGAATTTAACGATGATGTTACACATTACAGATGCAGCCATTCTTAATAAAGACCCGACAAAAACTATTTAACAAAAAACTAAATTTTCTTACCTAAAAGGGATACTTACTGCACCAGGTCAGAGCGGGAAATGATGCACCCCTATTCGCTTTCGGGGTAAAAACAAGAAAATGTGCCAAGATAGCCAAATATAGCGAGTTTCATTTAAATGGGGGGTGGTTTTTTACAACTTAGTATTTCTGCTTACGTCACAAGCCATGACGTATTTGAGTGTTGGAAATGTGTGAATGTTGCTAAAATTCCTCCGCTATGTTAAATAGTGCGAAAAATAGTTTTTTTCTGATAAAGAGAATGTACGTAATAAACGCGCTAAAAGAGCAACTCTCGCAGACGTAATTCTTTTCTTTTTAAAAGAAAATTTTCAGTTTTATTTTTTAAAGAAAAGTTGATTTTTTTATAATTAGAGGAATCTTTTTATTCAAACATAGAATAGAAAATTATAGAAATTTTTGGGAATAGTATTAAATAAATAAATAAACTCATTTTTTAAAGTATTTATCTGTTATTCATTATTACACATACTGTATTTTCTTTACTATAAATCTATTTTTAATATGTACTATATTTATTATGTATATATCTTATTTTTTTTAGTTTTTCTTTTTATAATTTTACTGTAAAACTATTTTTCATTACTAATATAAAAACATTTTTGACTATTTACTTTAATTACATATTAATTTTTAGTAAAAATGAGTATTCAATTCATTCAGATATACAAATAAAATTAGAATAAATAAAAAAAAACATACTTTAACACAAAATTTTATTTTATTGAGAAAAAATATACATTTTTCTTGATGATCCTTTTTTACTTTTGGGGCTTTTGTGAGAGATGAAAACATTTTTTTACCTTTTTAATTAATTCCTTCAATAATTTTACATGGATCAAATTAAGTATGTATTCTCAATTTTTATGATCAACTGTAGGCTTTTGGAAGAATTTTTTTATAAGATATTACATAAGAAAGAACATAATGTTTTAATCATTTGCTCTGAATTTTTGCTAAATAATTTTTTTAATTTAAATTATGTCAAACTTTATGAGGTTGCATTTGATCACACGGTTTTCTATTGCAATCGTGATCAGTTATAACTAACATAAATCAAATAATATATTGGTTGATAATTTCATTGACATTTTGTACACTTGTTTCAAGTTTATAATATTTTAATCAATATTTAAGGATGAGAAATGTTATCTACGTATTCTATTTTGCGAGGAGGTCGAAGATGGTAACCCATTCTCCATACTTCCACACCACAACACATCTACAATAGGGAGTTAACAGTCAAATTCAATTGGCTGAAATGTTATAAACCCTTGTATTTTTTTAAAAAATTCATTAAAAAATGAATATCAATGCAGTCAATTCGATAATCCCCCCCCTCTTGTGTGCGCCACTGACACTTGCTATCACTTTAGAGCACTAATTATCACCAGGAAAACTAAAAACAGATGTTATATTGGATTCCATTGCTTCACTGCTTTTCAATAAAGATAAAAGTAGATGTTTTTTTTTAATTAAATAAAATAGTCGTTTTAACTCTATGCTTTCAAAGTAACCCAGGCCAACCATTTTCTTTTAATTTTTTTCATGCCAAATTCATGGACACGAGAAAAACAACTCCAATCCAGGGGGGGGGGTTTTTTCTTCTACGTTTGGGAGAAAGATACACCCCAATTATGGGCGCTGAGTTTACGATGTCTTCAAGAATTTCCCTTGAATCGTCCAGTTCGTAAGTTATACAATGAATGACCTTCCTGACATTGACCTCCCTCTCTCTACGGAGAAGACCATCCCCTCATTTCATGCGTTTCCTGTCTTACTTAGGAATTTCTTTTTTTTCATTTGAAGACCGATAAAATAATTCTCGTGTACCACAAGTATCACACGAGGCATACAAAAGTAAGTAAACCAAACAAAATAAGATAAATAAAATAAAAAGTAAATAATAAAACAAAAGTTACGACATAATTAAATAACAAAAACAAATAAGTTACAAAGCCAAAAAGTAAATTACAAAATAAAAAAATTACATAACAAAACCAACACAAGGGAGTTACAAAAACGGAGAAATGAAAAATTTTAGAAAATCAAATCAATAAAGATACAAAATAATGTGAACGAAGCTTAGCATGAAACAAACTGACCATTCATTTCTTTATTTTTATTAATTTTTCTTATCGTTTAAATTGTTAAAAAGGAATTTCGAGAGATGCAATTGCATACTGATACATATCACAGCAAATTGTTCTGATCTGATACCGCAATTATTAAAATTTATCCATCAATATGCAAGGATAATTAAATTAGATCTAAAATAAAATCCTCTATATTTACCATTTAACTTCTATTTTTCGTAGCATCTTCGAGTCTTAAATTAAACTCCCGATTTTATTTCTTAGAAAAGATATTTTAAGCATAACATTTTTAATCCCAGCTCATTAAATTTAATTGTCTCCATATGTACGCTGCCACCCTCCACTTTCAAATCAAAAACACAAACTAAAAAGAGTTATTTAAAAGTTCTAGATATAAAAAGTTCTTCAGCCCAATTAAAATCTTCATTTGGCTTCCGTTTTCTCTCTGCGAAAGATGTGAAGATTGCTCGCTGAATAAAACTGTTTTTTTCAAAAGCTTGATGTTGAAACATTAAATATATAACGGAGAGAGTGATGCACTCATCACGATATCTCCTGAATTTTTAGACCTAGACTTGACATTTTTTGTAGGAATATTTATTTTGTTTAGTGATCCACTAAAAATGGGTTTTGCGAAATTCCACTTTGGAGCAGAGCAGCCTTCTCTTTACGAACTCGTTGTCAGAAGGTAGCGAGTTCGAGTCCTGTTGCCACTGAAGACCCGCCGTATAAATGGGTTCGAGGTTCTGTAACCACATTTTGGTGTGGTGTGGTAGGAAAGGGGTCGCTAGCTCAGGTGTCATCCTCGTCACTTGACCGAGGTTCAAAATTAGAGGTCCGTCCCAATAGCCCTAGCAGTACGACGTTAAGGCTACACAGTACCCTAAAAATTTCATTTTTACCGAATTTTTTTTTGCATGTTTTGGTGGCCTATATCATTGAGATGCTTGCCACGAAATTTCAGATCTGTTAGCAAATTAGTTTTTAAGATATTTGAAGTTTTATGAGCTATGGTTTAGGTTTCGGTTTCCTTTTAAAGCATTTTTTCACACTTAACCCTCCAACTGAACAGCACGGCTTTTTCCACCCTACTAGAGAGGCTTTGAAAACGGACCACACTGAATTTTTCCTAAGGCCGGGGAGTGATCAAAAATGAACCAAACAGATTTTTTCCCCTTCAAGTAATGTGTTCAAAACCGGTAAGGTGGTATTTTTCCGAATTCTTTTCCCCCTTAAAGGTTTACGATCTTGAAAGATAATTAGAGACGGTCGGGGAGACACAATGGGCATTGAGGGGGAACTTTTATGGGCCACGTGGAGACCCGAGATTTTACGATTGCCAAAGGAACCGAAGAATTTCTTTAAGCCCTAAAGTGTACGGAAATAAATTGCAAGTCAACCAGTTGAGAATTCTCAATTTTTTACTTTACCTTAAAATTCTCAAATGGAATTAAGTTTTTATAATGTATGTGTAAGTTTTTAAAAAATATCTGTAGTATTTAAACTCAAATTATATATTAAAACATTGAGGATAATTTACTGTTTCATTTTTTTTATTTTAATCAATACTTTCAGGGATTTTTTAAAAATGATTATTTTGTTATGTGTCAAAAAATAAAAAAAAAAAAAAAGGTTCAAAATTTAAAATCTTTTAAAATTTCGGACACTTCTAAACATGAATAATTTTTAAGCTTCTGTATTACATTATTTGCAAAAATTTATATGTATTGTTAAAAAAACCCTATTTAAATCTTTTAGTTTTTCATAATTGTAAAGCCAGATATTCAGGGCATCTTACATAGAATCCCTTGTTTTGTATTGTTCAGATAATAAATTATATTTGAATTTTGAATGTCTGAACATTAATTTCATTCAAAGAGAATTTTAATTTCAAGTTTATATTTTTAACTTGAATCTTCAAATAAAGAGTATTTAAAAGCATCTGGACAAATTTAGAGTTAACATTTGCGCATATAAATAAATATAAAGATCCTTTTTAAATTGAAGTTAAAAAAATATATATTTATGCATAATTCCTCTCATCATTCATGTTCCATTAGTGGTTGACTGAAGAAAAGGTCATTAAAATTTGGACATTTTTACAATCTTAACCATGCAAAACTAGGAATTTTGTATTAGCTCCACTATAAAATTCTGCATTGGAATTTCGAAAAAGATATTTATGCGTGTCTCACATACTCAGTTGAAAAACATATATTTACCATAAATACTAATAATTCTTTAGATATTTAAAATTATCATTAGATTAATTTTTTAATATATATATACATATATATATTCGACTTCTAATATTTTTTCAAGTATTCCTTTAATTTCATATAATTTAATTAAGTGAGGGGATATTAAAGTCGCACTCTCTCTCTTCTCTACTCAACTTCTTGAGGGCTTTTGGCGACAGTCCTGTGGCCGGGGTATCAGGTGGTCAAGGTATCGAATCATGGTTGGCATGTCTCGAGTTCGAGCCCAGTGCCACCAAAGACCCGCCGTGTAGGGCAGCGATGCACGTTAAATCTATCGAGAGCTGAAATGTCCTCTCGTTGGTGTGGTGTGGTAGTTAGGAGAGGGGGTGACAGCTCAGGTGTCGCCCTCGTCATTTGACCATTTTTCAAAATTACGAGGTCCATCACTAAAAGCCCTCGTGTAGCTGAACAGTGCGACGTTAATATTCAATCAATTCATTTTGCTCTAAGGGGATCCCCGAAACAACGTAATTTATTTGAAACACAAAATTACTTATGGTTGAATCTAATACAATTCCCTACAAAATGAATGAAAACCCTTTTTTATCATATAAATTGTGTTTGAATAGGAGATGGTTAGTTAATAAGAACATTTA
Source organism: Trichonephila clavipes (assembly GCA_019973935.1). Taxonomy (NCBI): domain Eukaryota; kingdom Metazoa; phylum Arthropoda; class Arachnida; order Araneae; family Nephilidae; genus Trichonephila; species Trichonephila clavipes. The sequence continues at coordinate 18,491 of BMAU01004002.1, read as the reverse complement.
AAACGTGTCGGCAATCTATGGACCTGTGGCACGTGGTACAATTCTTAGTGGCAGTAGTCTACTGTACTAGTAGTCTTTAGTGGTACTGGGCACGAACCCGTGACAAAGCAAGCCACGGTCCGATACCTATACCACTCGGCTACCGCGGCCACTAGATAGCAAAATGAAAGGAATTTGACATAATTATAGTAAGTTTCTCTAAAAGGGGAAACGTTCACTTTCAAAATACACTGCGTAAAGTGGTTTTAGGTGTACGAAGTTATATTCACTATTATTCCTAAAAGAAATTTTGATATTTTGGTTTTTCGTTAAGTTTTGAAGTTATTTCTTCAAATATACTTCTCCAGTACATTTCTTTCAAACTTGCTATTTTCTTTTGCGGCCACGGTAGCCTGATGGTCGTGGTTATGAACTCGTGTCCAGTGTTGGAGCCCTGGTACCACAAAAGTTTAGCGTTGAAGAGGAGCTGATGCACGTTAAACACGTCGACGTCAAAAGTCCTCACGCTGGTGTGATGTGGAAGTTTGGAAGGGGAGTTATCAGCTCAGGTATCGTCCTCGTCACTTAACCGCGGTTCAAAATTACGTAGTCGCTCGTCAGTAGCCACCGTGTTGACTTAGAATGCAATATAAACCCTTGACGTGTGCACTTGAGTTAATTCGAGTACGCTAAACAGTTCCAAATATGCACATTAGATATAATTCAAACGAGGTCGCATTTTATGCTGCTTTAATTTTCTCACTCAAATATCAGCAAGCGCCGTCTGCACTCGAGATATTTGACTGTTGTTTCTTATATTTACGATTTAGTCGTTAAACATCCAAAACTCGTTTTCAATGTAAAGACTGTAATGTTGGACTGTGTGTGTGCAGTGTCGTGTTTCGAAAAATATCACACTGTGACATTTCTGTAAACGACATGTATGTGTCTTTCTCATACTTCTTTGATATTTTTTGCTATTTATTACTGTTAAAATTATTTTTTATAAAAGGTTTTTGTAACTAATTGTAAATTGAATAAAACCTTTTCTTACAATTATATGTATTTGAGGATGAAATCTGATTTACTTTATTCAGGAAATTTTTAGTAAATTTCATTTTCTTAGCCAACTTATTTCTTTTAAAACATGCATATTTGTGTATTATATAATTAAATTTCTAACTATCTAAAATTATGTCTGACTTTTTTCTTCATTAAAATCTTTCAGGATTTTACAAATTATCTTACCATTATTCATTATGTACTTAATAAGGAAAAATATATCTAAATATAAATAATTTCTGTCCTAATAAACATATAATTGTTTTTAACTACAGTTTGGAAAATGCATTGAAATTTGTATCGGGACAGGATTTTAACATATTATGAATGTGTTTTTTACTGCCGCTATGTTATATATTTATCTTTCATTCTTTTTACAAAATGAGTAGAAGTCGTAAACAGTTTGTCACAGTAAAATTAATTTTTGTTTTATATTCAAATTATACTATTATATTGATTCTGAAAATAATAGGTTAGTTTGACAAGCCATTATTTCCCAATTTTAAAGCATTGAACAGTTTTGAAATTTTTTAAACTTTTCTAAAATGTTAAATTATTAAAAATATTTAATTATTGTAAGTGATTAATATTTCTTAGATTATTGGAAACAAAAAGTATAAAATTTAAAATATATCTCTTTGTTGAATTTTAATAATTATTTTTATAGCTAAACCTGGAAAAAACCCAACTTTTTTTAAATATTAACATTAAGATATTTTTAAAAAGTAACTAGAGCTCTCAGACCTAAATCCATGTGAACTTTTATAGAACATATGTAAGGGAACATTTACAAGATATTTCAAGACTATCTTGAACAGGAAAAAGGCCTTAGGGATTAGAAAACACTCTCATCTTCAAAATTAAAAATCTGAGAAAAACATATTTAAAATTTGTAATGGCATAAAAAAAATTCCATTGCCTGTAAAGCTTTAATTTTTCAATCTGTTACTATCCAACTTATGCTCTACATGAAAATTCTACTTGAAATAAATATGACTGAAATATCTTTTTTAATTCAAAATATTCTAAGACATAACATTGATAACAACTGTTAATTTGATCAATTATTCACTTTTATCAGAACCTTATATATTCACAAGAGTTTTAAATGCAAAATATTTATATAGAAATTAGTAGTTATACAAACGTAATCCAGAAATCACCAAGTTTGTAAACAATATCTATTTTTTTTTTTTTCTCAGTTCCCCATCGTGGTAGTTAAGCAAGTTTAAGTTTTTGTTGCATGACTTTAAAATACTGCAGTGTAGTACTACAATAGATTTATTATAATGTAGTTTGTGGTACATCAGGGAAATATTTAGTTCATTCTGCAACATTTGTATTCTGTAGTCTAATTGTAATATTACCTGAAAAAGCTGCATTTTAGATTTACCATTTTCAGTCATATTCCATCCCTTTCAAGTATTATTTATCACAGTAGCCTGCGTACATTTTGGTTATGGCATTTTTCAAAAGGAAAAAACAATAATGAAAACAAAGTAAAGAGCTTTTAAATTATATAAACTATGTATCAAAAAATATATTGGTCTTTATATCAATCTTAATTAAGTAAATGTGAGAAAACTCAAAAACTTAAAAACATGGGCAAACAGAAATGATTTTAGAAACTAAAATTGTAGTTAATTGCCGTTTCACACGAAATATTGGATTGTGTTAAAAATATTTTTAATTAATTCAATCTAGGAATGCAAAAATGCTTTAAAATGAAACCGAATTTAAAATCAAAACTCAGAAAATTAAAATTTCTTAAAACCTAATTGGTTTTAGATCAGAAATTAAGCAAGTTTTCAAAATATATGAAATGTATATTTGCAATAAATTGGGTGAACTCTCTGTTGGCCGTGAAGTGTAGAAAATGTCCATTTCACAATCTTCGCCCTAGGCCATAGCTGTGAATGAGAAACATCCCGTTTCGAAGAACACAGAGACCGAAAAGCGATAAAACCGTCCCCTGCAAAACCAATCGGGACCTCCTGCGGCGTTAACAGGGGAAAGCACTAAACAGCCATTCGTTTTTGAAGCAGTTCGCGAAATTTATCGGAGCATTTTCGGAGTAGCTAGCTTAAAAAATGAGATCGCTTTCGAAGTGAAATTCAATTAGCGGGTCATCCAGTCAGAGGGTTAAGTTGAAATAATTAAAAATTATTTTTGAGCTTTTAGTTTGAAATGGTTATTAATTCCAATTTTCATTACTAAAATCATTTCTGCTTCATTATGTTTTGAGTTCTCATAATTAATTAATAAAGATTAATTTCATGGCCAATTTTTGCTTTAAAAAAAGTTTATATAACTTAAAAGCTTTATCATTAATTTTTTCTGTAGAGAAAATGCCATGGCAAATGCGTTCTGGGTTTCTGTGAGAAACAACATTTCGAAGAGATGGAATACTACTGAAAATGATGTATCTAAAAATCAGTCCTCAGCTGATTCTGCAATTAGACTTCCGAATACAAGTATTCTGAATTCAAATGCTGCAGGTATAACCGAATATTTCCTTGATGTATACCAAACTTTATTATACTAAACATTTTGTAGTACTGTATTTTAGTATATTTTAAAGTCGTACGACAAGAGTTAAAATTTCTTAAACTACCCCAATTTAAAACTAAAAAAAAAATCAAATTTTATGAGCAAACCTGATTTTTTTTAGCTTAAGTTAGTATAATTATTATTTTGTACATAAATGCTTCGTTTTTCAAAACTTTTGTGAAATATTAGGTTAAGATAAAGCTGAATAAACTGACGTCTTAACAAATGCTATCAATATTATGCAAAAATATATTTTGAATTAAAAATATAATTTTCAGTCATATTTAATAAAAATAGTGTTTTAATGTAAAACATACCATGGAAAATAACATATTAAAAATTAGAGTTTTACGGGCATTATAAGTTTTTGTTTTATGACTTTACAAACTTTAAATGCGTTTTACTCAGACTTTTAATTTTGAAGGTAAAGGGTGTTTTTTTAGAGGTATAGAACTTTAAATTGCAATAAAACAACGATGTATTATTCGATTGACATGAATTTTTTTTATTCGAAAGATAATCTTGTGGCATTACATTTTAAATATGATTTCTGGCATATGACTGCCACGGCTGGCTCGGATGTAGTCCAATCTGGACGTCCAATTTTCGATGACTTTTTCCAACATTTGTGGCCGTATATCAGCAATAACACGGCGAATGTTGTCTTCCAAATGGTCAAGCGTTTGTGGCTTATCCGCATAGACCAATGACTTTACATAGCCCCACAGAAAATAGTCTAGCGGTGTTAAATCACAAGATCTTGGAGGCCAATTCACAGGTCCAAAACGTGAAATTAGGTGGTCACCAAACGTGTCTTTCAATAAATCGATTGTGGTACGAGCTGTGTGACATGTTGCGCCGTCTTGTTGGAACCTCAGCTCCTGGACATCATGATTGTTCAATTCAGGAATGAAAAAGTTAGTAATCATGGCTCTATACCGATCACCATTGACTGTAACGTTGTGGCCTTCATCGTTTTTTAAGAAGGATTCTACCAGCCCATAAAGCGCACCAAACAGTCAGTTTTTCTGGATGTAACGGTGTTTCGACATACACTTGTATATTAGCTTCACTCGAAATGCGGCAGTTTTGTTTGTTGACGTAGCCATTCAACCAGAAGTGCGCTTCATCGCTAAACAAAATTCGCTTATGAAAATCGGGAACAATGGCAATCTCGTTTCGGGCCCATTCGACGAATCTACGCCTTGCTTGATGACCGTTTTGATGAATTGCCAAACCAAACTGAGAATAAATCACTTGACAACTGTTAAATCGGTCGCCATCTTGGAAAGTAATGCCAACTTAAACTTCTATACCTGGAAATAAAACACTCTATATAAGTGTTTTCTAATCCCTAAGGCTTTTTTTCCTGTTCAAGATAGAGGCTTGAATTTTTTTGTATATACTCCCAAATGTATGTTCTGTAAAAGTTAGTATGGATTTAGGGCTGAGAACTCTAGTTATTTTTCTAAAAAATGCTAAATTTGATATTTTAAATATTTTCGTGTTTTTTCCAGGTTTTTCTAGAAAAATAATCATTAAAAATCAACAAGGGATTAGATTTTCAAATCCATACTAAATATTGTTTGTAATAATCTAAGAATCATAAATAACTTAAAATTACTAAAAAATTTTAAAAATTAAGTATTTTATAAGAGTTTGAAAAAACTTCAAAAATTCCTAAATTTTTAAAATTGTAAAATAATGGCTGGTCAAAGGTACTTTTTGCTTACAGAATCAAATTAATAATATAATTTAAATATAAAACATCAATTATTTTTACTGTAACTGTCACCAGAAATTTTTTTTGGAAAATAGTACCGTGTAGTCTTAATATAACTCTCTGTTTGCTGGTCCAGCTCCAGTCACATATGTTACTTCAGTAAACTCTATAAATATAATTCATTTATATTTAATATTTTCTCTTCAAAATTTACATATCTAATAATGATTGAAATTTTTTCCTTATGGGAAGTATCAAGAGTACATTACATTTGGATACTGCTGTACGTGGTTGCTTTTGAAACCATCTTTAATTTCGGTAGACTTCATTTTCTAATGTAGAAATAATTTAGTGTCGTATCTGTGCGCTAAATGTTGTGCAATTCTATTTTGCGAATTTTTGTATTCTGTTTATATGATTAATTAGTCCAAGTCGTATTTACTTAATAATTTGATTAACTTTTAAAAAATGTCCAATATGGGTGTTCCTATTATTTCATGAGTTTCACAAAGTGGAAGGTATGTATACATGCATTTATTTATACATGCTAAAAATAGAATCATTGAAATAGTAATTTGAGGTTACTGGCTACGTTCAGAGCAGAGATTTTTTTTTGCAAGAGCATACACAATTAATGTTTTTTATATTTAGTGTCATTTGAATGAGAATGAACATGGTTTTAAATTAAACAATTTAACAGCTTTAAAAACAATTAAGAATTTTTTGTCTCCCCCCTCCTCCGAAAAAAAGGGACATAACTTAAAAGTATTCTCCTTTTATATAAAAAATGCTTCTATATAATATTCTGCCTCTTTATATAGTTAAGACTTCTCTACCGAGACCGAATTACAATTTTTGAAGCATTCACAATATTTTCAGGGTAACTATTTATTGAAATAATATCCGACACTTCTTTATAAAAATATCTCAACTTTGATACATCAAAATATTAATAATTCTACATTTTAAATATAGATGAAAGTCGGGTGTTATATATACTGGTTACCAAATATAACTTTACTGGTTTTTGATTTAAAAAAATCCCCCAAAAATCATCATGGATATATATTATAAACGATTGTAAGGAATTATTACTTGACAAAAAATATTCTTGTTGTAATAAAAATAAAATTTATGTAAAAAAATTGATAAATGGATGATATTAGGGAATAGTCGGGTAATATGGAATAGGTAGTTTAAATCATTAGAAAACTAACTGAAATTTTTAAAAGCGTTGCTATTCTTAACTATAAATACCCTATTTTTAAGAATACGTGAAAGTCATTTCTATTTTGAGTCAGGGTCACAACTAGGAGTGGCCAACCCGCGAGATTCATAATAACTTTCAACACTTCCCATCGATGAAAGAATTACAAATTCAAAGTTACACCATGATATACAATGTAATAATGCACTAAACCACATTTTTGATACATCAGAATCAAAAATAGATTTTTTAAACTCTTATAATTCAAAAGAAAAATTTTCCTATTTGAGAGATCTGGTACAAAAAGTTTTGAGTGCTTTTGGATAAACTTAAATCTACGAATCATTTTTCTTTTTTTTGAAAATGAAATTTATCAAACATAAGTCGCACTTTCTTTCAGGTCTTTGAGCAGGTCTCTCAGCCCTCAAGCAGCCCTCATAAACCATCTGTATGGAGGGTTTGGATCCATTTTGCATCCGACGCATGTCCTGAATCTTTTGGATAAAGGTTTGGACCCACAGTCTCACCAAGATCGAATTGGGGACGGGAGAGTCTTGGACATGCAAGACGGGAGATGTTTTGTAACTCTCCACAAGCAGGTTGCTAGGGTTCTCCACCAGAGCAGAACCCGCATGTAGACTGATGGCAAAACTCGTGGCCAACGACGACAGTTCGGCATTCAAAATGTTAAAGACGACATCGGGAGTCACCAGTTTTGACTTTTGCGTGATGATGGGATACTGTTTGTGGGCCGGCAACACATCTTTGCCTTGAATAAGGTTGTCGAATCGTTTGGCAAATTCGTATACTTTGGAACGACCAAGTAGGGCTCCAACATCCACCAGTCTAAAGTAGAGTTTGCCATCTATTAGGGTTCATGCACGCCACTAGATGGTGCTGTTTAAAGTATAAGGTGTGTATTATTGTTTACGCGGGATAAGTATAAAAGAACGATTGGAAGGAGGCTGTACACTGAGATTGAACGAAAACAAAACGAAGATCGATTCTCTTTTGAGACACGCTCGGGTGTAGTCGCGTCTCCTATACGCTCTGCACTCTTCTACGCTACACTACCCAGGTCATTTTGAAAGCACTTGACAGTCGTTCCTATAGCTCTTATCAGGGCTGAAAGGATAGGGTGACGACCAACTTGATCTGTTCCCACCCCTCATTTTGATTTTTCGGATACGACCATGGCCTCGAACCAGGACTTAACCAACATTATGGAATTATCTCTCCCCTCCTCCAATGAATCAACCAGACCAGGCACGCCTACGGAAACCAACTGCGAACAACTAATTTCTATCAAAAACGACATCGAGAAATTTAGTATCGTTGTCGAAAACACCAAGGCTGGACTTAAGACCCTACTCTTTGCTGGAATTCCGGAAAATGATCCTACCATACTGGACCACAACAGGAGGCTCGAGGAGTATCAACGACTCCGACAATTGGCGGTAAGTGAGTTTTCCTCTCACCCTTACTGTGACACCCCCGGCTGTACCATACATCACACCCCTAGTTGCTCCCCAATTAAATCTTCTCTAAGCATAAGCAAAACTAGTTCCATCAAGAGAAAAGAAAACGAGGACGGATATACATCCCCCTCTAGTAGGCAAACCGCTAAAAATCGCAGAACTACCTCAAGTAACGATAATAACTTTAAAATTGACTTAAGGAATAAATTTAATAACTTAACAATTGAACAAGTAGCAGGACCTTCTTTGACTGAAACTGTCAATACACAAGTTAAGGATACTCCCAACACAACAACAAAACCTAATACTGACACCACCACCAAGGCTAACTCTAAACTTTTACCGCCCCCAGTTTTTCTTGAAATAACAACCGAATATAGAAGCCAAATGAAAGTTTTAAATGCCAAATACCCTAAACTCCGCAGTAAAATGACTGGGGAATACCTTAAACTATACACAGATACCGATGACGAATACTACGAACTGCAAGCATTCCTGGAAAGCATTAAATACAAATTTTTCTCAATAACTCCAAAAAAAGATAGGCCCATAAAAGTCGTCATCAAGGGGCTTCCCCGCGACACCGACACCAAAGACATTCACTCAGACCTAATTGACGCAGGATTCACCGTTCTGAAAGTGACCCAACTAATAGGCAAAATTACTGAAGAAAAAATACCAGTTTTCCTTGTGTCTCTTCTCCGAAATATACCTAATGCCAAAATTTTCGACCTGAAAAAACTCAGCTACTTGTCCGTTAACGTTGAAGGATACGAAAACACACACACACAAAACGCGCGCACGCGCGCGCGCGGAGTAACTCAATGTTACTCCTGCAATAAATTCAACCACACTGCAGATAACTGTCGTCTAACCCCGCGTTGTTTAAAATGCGGAGAAAACCATCAAACTAGGGATTGCCAAATACAACACGTAGAACACGCATTTTGCATTAATTGTCAAAAATTCGGACATATGGCGAATTACGCCAAATGCCCACTTTACCCTAAGCAAAAGAAAGTCACACCCTCGAACACTAAAAACAACTACACCTCCATTGTCCTTGTACGACCAAACTTTTCCTATGCTCAAGCCACCAACAACAATACCTCAAATTCGCAACAACAGATGGCACCACCAGTCAAAGCACCTCCTGCTACTAAAACGCAAACTCAGGCCAATCGCGTACCCACTCCCCCCCAGCAAGTTAATTCTAATCAAAACTCTAACGCTGCTCTAATTACCCAAACTTTACAAGGAATCATTCAAGCCCTCACAACTCTTACTGCTCAAATCTCTAACATGAACTTTAGTGACAATACCCCCCAAAATAATAAACCTAGGAAATCTAAAAACCTTAAAAAACGCGAGTTATGCGCCTTAATTGAGGCAATTTACGATGACGATGATGAGTAGACACCCAATGTATGGCCTGAGTTTGTGTTCTTGGAACGCAAACGGCATTAAAAGAAAATTTTTTGAATTTAAATTATTTATCGAGAAGCACAGCCCCGATATTATTCTTCTTCAAGAAACCCATCTGAGACCATCGCAGAGATTCAATATTTGTAATTATAATTGCTACAGAAACGACCGTATCACGGACGGCCCTGCATCCGGTGGTACTCTAATTTTAGTCAAAAGTACAATTCCACACTTCCAGCCACACTCCACACCACTCCAACACATAGAAGCATCCACTGTTACTCTTAATCCGCCTAACATAAATCCAATAACCATCACTTCTTTATACATCCCACCTCACTCAGACAAATTCTTATTTACGCTCGACCTTGAAAATATTCTTCAGATCAACAGCAATTGTGTGATTTTTGGCGATTTTAATGCCACACACAATGCCTGGAATTGCTCCCATAATTCTACTCGTGGTACACAACTTAAAAATTTTGCTGACACACTTAATCTCAATATTGCTTTTCCAAATATGCCCACCAGATATGGACCTCACTCCTCCAACACTCTAGACATTGCACTTATTAACAACTTTAATTTCCCATACGAAATCACATCCATATCTGATTTATCATCCGACCACAATCCAGTTATACTAAATTTCTCACTCTGTAATATCACACACATAGATAAGAATAGAGCAATTACCACCTGTTGGTCTACCTTCCACAAGAATCTCGATAAAAACATACACTTCGCTGACATTTTAAACATAAATAACCCACACACACTGGAAGACAAAATCACTCAGTTCACAGACGCAGTTCGCTCCGCCCACTCTCTAGCCTCTAAACCAATCACACGCAAGGCACACTCCTACACTCCACAGCACATTAAAAATCTCATCTCTCTTAAAAACAGAGCCAGGAAACTTTATCACAACACACTTAACCCCATTTATAGAACAGAAGCCAATAGACTACAAGCTCACATTAAAAAACAAGTTAAAATTCATACACCACAAGTTTGGAACGACAGGCTCAAAGCCCTCGACACGCGCGATAATAGTATCTGGCAAATTCAAAGAAACTTTAGGAACACAAAATCTAACATACCAACTCTTACACACAATTCTGGCATCGCCACCAGCGATGATCAGAAGGCAAATGCACTTGCAAACAGTTTTAAATCTAACTACACGGAAAATAAAAGACCAGATGATTTCACAAACAACATTGACTCTGACGTCACTTCGACTCTAGAAAATTTCTTCACTAACCCTCCGACTACCACACTCGCTCCTACTAACACTGATGAAGTAATTAATTACAATAAAAAACTTAAGAATAACAAGGCCCCTGGCCTCGACAATGTTAATAATAAAATGATTAAAAATTTTACTTTCAAAACCATTTTTATACTAACGCACTTAATTAACAAGATCTTAAAATTAAGACATTTCCCTCGTAACTGGAAAACTGCTATAGTTTTCCCCATCCACAAATCAGGCAAAAATAAAAAATCTCCTGATTCCTATCGACCTATTTCTCTCCTTTCTAGTCTCAGCAAAATTGCTGAGCACATTATCCTACTTAGAATCAATCAATTCATCATTAATACTGACTTCCTAAACCCTAACCAATACGGATTTACTAAACAATTATCTACCTACCACCCACTGCTCAGGCTTACGGAACAAATCTCGGCTGGCTTCCAGAGAGGCAGATCCACTGGAGCTGTCTTTCTGGACATCCAAAAGGCTTTCGACCGGGTCTGGATCAGTGTGGACTCGTTTACAAACTAATAACTAATAATTTTCCTGCTCCCCTCATCCACATAATCAATTCCTACCTTGTTAACAGAACTTATAAAGTCAGAGTTAACAACACCTTCTCACTTCCACACCGCGTCAACATAGGAGTCACTCAGGGTTCCCTTCTGGGGCCCGTTCTGTTCAACATATATCTAAATGACATTCCATCACACCCACAAACCATGCTAAACCTGTACGCGGATGATACCGCAATTCTTGCTGCTTACAAAAACCACAAAACAGTCACTCTTGCCCTCAATAAGCACCTGGCTCTGCTAGAAAATTACTTCAATCAGTGGAAAATAAAAATAAACGTAGAAAAAACTGTAGCTGTACTATTCACCAAAAGAATAAAACCAGTCAAACCACCAACACTATACTCCACACCACTGCAATGGTCTCAGTCCACTAAATATCTTGGTTTAATACTTGACAAGAATCTCACTTGGAAACATCACATCTTACACGCGCGTGACAAATTCCGGCACGCACTAAGATTAATTTACCCCCTAATTTGCCGGAATTCCGAAATGGATATGTATAATAAAGTGCTTCTTTACACTGCCGTTTTGCGACCAATAATTAGTTATGGCTGTCCTGTTTGGGGATATGCAGCAAAGACTAATATTAAAATTTTAGAAGTAGCTCAAAACTCAATAATTCGTACTATCACTAAGGCTCATAGATATACCAGGAACTCTAACATTTATAAAGCTCTTAAACTTCACCCTTTTAAAATTTACATTCAAATATTAGCAAAGAAATTCTTTGCTAACCTTCATAATATCAATAATACTAATCTAATGAATCTTGAGAACTACACGCCTCAGGACGACCATAAGAGACCTAGGAGAATTCTTCTAGACTCTTACAATCCACCTTAATTTCTCTGCCACCTCATTCATCTGTTGATGAATGACCCAGTAAATTTTTATTTTTATATTTAATTTCTCTTTTAATTTTATCATTTGTTCATTGCTTTGATTTTCAATGCTGCAATCCCATCAGGCACCTCTAAATGTTTATAATTTCTTACTATCATGGTACAGCCAACCGAGAGGTAACTCACCTAGTTCCACCGACCAATCATAGTGCTTGCTTTCCTCGTCCAGTTCACAGCAATCAATCTTGGTTTCCTCATCAGACTTTCACGTCAACCCCCCTCCTACGTCCTACCATCACGTCATATACTACGTCACTCCAGCTAGCCAATCAGGTCGCTGCTTGCTTCCCATCAAAGTTTTTCCACTACCACAGGCAACATTCACTATTCTTGTTCCGGGACGGAGGAACGCTTCGCGTTCCATGTCCTATTAAATCATACACAGTCATACACAGTCAGGCTGTACACTGGCCATTCGCTCTATGTTAGTGATACTTTTTTATATATAGTGTTTTATGATAATGTAAAAACAAGAAATTGAAAGAGGCTGTGCGAGCCATTCGCTCAATGTTAGCGATATTGTTTTATAAATATTGTTAAAATAAAACCATTTGAAAAACATCAACATAAAAAGTGGAGGCACCAGGACGAGATACAAAGAGATAAGTCATTTTGAATAATATTTTTGATATTTGAAACTGTTATTAGGACTTATAGTGCATAGAACTAATTTGAATGAAAGAACTGAATTATTTTTGATTTCATGATTTTACTGCATATTTTTTATTATTGATTTGGATATTTTGGTGAAAATTTTTTTTATATGAGTGAAACAGAGAAAGAGAGCTCAAATGGCTGAAATTCGAGCAGCCAGAGGTCACGCACAGGCATCTTTGACCAGGCTAGAAAATACTTTTGATGAGATAAATACTCGAAATGAAATTTCTATTCGGTTATCCAGATTGGATGACTTATTCAAAGAATTCGAACGATTAGATTCGAATTTCAGTTTAGAGGAATCTGAACTCCAAGAGTTCGATGAGAGATACTTTTATTTGAATGCAAAATTTAATGATAAATTAGATGAATTAAATGTTCAAAATCTAGGTAGAACACAAAATTCAGTAGCGAGTTCAATTACTTCGAACTCAAATGTTGGTAATTTTAGGTTACCAAAATTGAGTATACCACAGTTTAATGGTCATTTTAAGGACTAGATAAATTTTAAAGATTTATTTGTTTCTACTGTGCATTCACAAGTGTCAATATCGAACGTTGAAAAATTTCAGTATTTGAAAGGTCTACTTACTAATGAACCAGCTTCGTTAATTAAGCATATGCCTATATCTAATGATTCGTATGAAGAAGCTTGGCAAAAATTGTTAGATAGGTATGACAACAAAAAACAAATTGTTCAGTCATTAATTAAAACGTTTTTGGATCAAAAACCTATTTCCGAAGCTAATTGTTTTAATTTGCGTACATTATTGGACATGAGTGATGAATGCCTAAGAGGGCTTAATGCTTTAGGTGAGCAAGCTTCTAGTAAAGATTGCTGGTTAATTTATTTATTATTACAAAAAATTGATCCAGAAAGCAGACGTTTATGGGCTATTAAATCATCTGAAGAAGAATTTCCAAACATGAAAGCTTTCCTTGATTTCCTAAACGTGAGGTGTTCTTCTTTAGAATTAATGTTAAATAATGAATCTGAATGTAAAATTCCGATAAGAAGTAATTATGCAAATTCTAATATAAAAAATGATAAGATCTTAAAATGTTTGAAATGTAAAGGAACACACTTTTTATTTAAGTGTATTCAATTTAAGAGCATGGATGTTAATTGTAGAAAAAATTTTGTAAAACGTTTTTCATTGTGCTTTTTATGTTTAAATAATCATAAATATAAATCTTGCCCAAATAACCATTTAAAATGTTCTCTATGCTCTTCTAAGTTCCACAATACTCTTTTACATGAAAAAAGGCCTAACGGAAACGCGTTGTTTACAAATTCGTTACAGGGTAATGGAACTTCACAGGGGGAGGGAGCTAACGCAGCGACTCGCAACGAAGCTAGTGAGTTCAAAGGTCAAGCGGGAGAATCGCAGATTTATTCTGGGGCTTCGGTGAACAGTGAATTAAAAATCTTTCTTTTCTGCCCACAGCAAATGTAAAGATATTTTATAATAATAATTCTAACGAATCATTTATCTGCCGAGCATTATTAGATTCTGGGTCTGAATGTTGTTTTATCTCAGAAAGAGTTGTAAATATTTTAGGATTAAAAAGAAAAAGCAGTAAAAAATTTCTCTTCGCGGGATCGCGGGGGTTACTGCAGGTCAAACTAAAGGCTGCGTTGATTTGGTTATCGGATCACAGTCTTCGAATGAGAATGAGCGTTTGGAAGTGAACGCTTTCATTTTAAATAAAGTCACTTCACAAATTCCTTCGGAGTTTTTGGATGCGAAGGATTTAGATTACTTGAAATCGATTCCTCTTTCAGATGAGGAATTTATGAGTCCTAAAGAATGTGATATAATTTTAGGATCTGATTGTTTTTTTGATATTCTTCGCAGTGGAAAAATTGTTGGTTCTAAAAATGAACCCATTGCACAAAGAACTATGTTTGGATGGGTTGTTGCAGGAAAACTTAATGTTAAAAATAAGGAACCACATGAATTATATTCTCATTTTTTAAGTACTGAAAACGAATTAAATACCGATTCGCTTCTTCAGAGATTTTGGGAAACGGAGGAATTATCCGTTAAAAAAACAATTTCTATCCGATGAGGAACAATTTTGTGAAAACCATTTTAAATCAAATTTTAAATATAATGATGAGGGTAGATTTGTAGTAAAATTACCGATATACAGAGACACCTCACGGTTGGGTAACACTAAAGGAATAGCAATTTCTCGGTTGCTTGCAATGGAGAGAAGATTTCAATTAGATAAGGACTTTGAAAGGCAGTATAAAAATTTTATGATAGAATACGAATCATTGGGGCATATGATACCCGTGGAAAACAATGTGAAATCTATGGACTCAAAAATTTATTTTCTTCCTCATCATGCTGTTATGAAAGGTGACAGTGTTTCAACGAAATTACGTGTTGTATTTGATGGCACTTGTAAACCTTCAAATGGAAATTCTCTTAATTCAATTTTGGGAATAGGTAAAATGTTACAGGATGACCTCTTCACGATTTTAGTGAAATTTAGATTGAATGAAATTGCTTTTTAGATTGAATGAAATTGCTTTTTCCGCTGACAACCAAAAGATGTATAGGCAAATACTAATTGATCAAGAAGATCAAAATTTTAAGCGCATTGTGTGGAGAGAATCAAAGGACTCTCCCATACGGGAATATAAACTGTGTACGGTAACATACGGTACAGCATCAGCACCGTATTTAACTACTCGCTGCTTGTTTCAGACGGGGTTAGATCTAGAAAGAGATGATCGTGCTGTTTCATCCCTTATAAAGGAATCTTTCTACATCAATGACTTAATGGCAGGAGCCCCTTCGAGTGAGGAAGCAATCTCCTTGATAAAAACACTTTCTAGCATACTAGAAGCAAGAGGATTTCATTTAAGGAAGTGGCGGTCCAATTCATCAGAAGTACTTTCCCGTATTACCTCAAACTGGGTAGGAGATAGTTCCAATTTGGAAATCCATCCTGATGAATGCTCCAAGGCCCTAGGACTTACCTGGAATTCTATGAAGGATATCTTCATTTTCAATTTAAAAGTAAATTTTCCGTACAATATCACTAAGCGTTCTTTCCTGTCACAATCGGCAAAATTGTTCGATCCTCTCGGTTTCCTGACTCCCTGTACCGTGTCTATTAAGATTTTTATCAACAGTTATGGCTGTTGAAATTAGATTTGGATAGTCCTCTTCCAGAAGTGCTTGCAACGAAATGGAAAACATTCCAGAAGGAGTTTGAACAAGTTTGTTCAATCCACGTTCCCAGGTGGATCCACACTGCTAGCCAACAAATAACTCTGCATGGTTTTTGTGATGCGTCTGAGTTGGCCTATGCATCGGTCATCTATGCTGTGCAGCCACAAGCCGATGGTAATACCAAGGTGACTCTTTTGGTGACTAAATCGAGAGTGGCACCTCTAAAGTCGGTATCAATTCCAAGATTGGAGCTCAACGGTGCACTGTTACTTGCACGCCTTTATGCAACCTGCAAGAACATGTTGAAGGAGTATGATGTTCACTTCTATGCCTGGACTGATTCCCAAGTGGTTTTATCTTGGCTGTCTTCTCATCCAAGGAACTGGATGCCTTACATTGCCAATAGAACATCCGAAATTTTGGACTTGGTTCCAGCAGATAGTTGGTGTTACGTGCCCACCAAGATGAATCCAGCTGACATTGCATGCAGAGGTTTATCACCTAAAGAACTTCCCACATGTGTTCTATGGTGGGAAGGCCCTCAATGGCTTTCCTGTGAGATGGACTCTTGGCCTAAGCAACCCAAGAGAAATGATCAGACTAGTTCAGTGTCAAAGGAAAGAAAACGAACAGCTTTTAGCTTCCCTGTGGCTGTCAACTGTGACTCTTTATTGACTCTTTATTTTTAAAATTTTCATCATTTACTAAGATAATTGATATTTTTGCATTCTGTTTTAGATACATCACAAACTGTAAAGCTAGAGTTGGCAAGATGAAAATTTTAGTTTCCAAGGGTAAATATCATGTCCCTCCTCCTTTAACCACATATGAAAGGAGGCAGGCAAGTAATAAAATTTTCTTGTATATTCAAAATTTATTCTTTAAAGAGGAAATCAGTTGTATTAAAGCTAATAAGCCTGTAGTAAAAAAAAGTATACTATCTGCTCTTTGTCCTTTCATTGACAAAGACGGTTTAATTCGAGTAGGAGGTCGACTTCGAAATTCGACACTCCAATATGGTGCTAAGCACCCAATCATCTTGCCAAATCAGCATGAAATTTGTAAATTAATTGTAAATATGTATCATATTTTATATTTGCATGCTGGATGTACTGTATTATTAGGTATTATTAAGCAAACTTATTGGATTATTGGTTTAAAAATATTGTAAAAAATGTATTCATAAATGTATAGTATGTTGTAGGTATCGAGCAACTACATCCAAGCAATTGATGGGTGATCTACCAACTCATAGGGTTACTCCCAGTAGGCCATTTTCTGTTTGTGGCGTAGATTATGCTGGCCCCATCAATATTTTAAGATATAGAGGTAGAGGAGCAAAGACTACTAAGGGATATATAGCTCTTTTTGTATGTTTTGTTACCAAAGCTCTACATTTAGAACTAGTGAGTGATCTCACTTCTGAGGCTTTTATTGCCTCCTTGAAACGCTTTTGTGCTAGAAGAGGAGCACCTAAGCACGTTTATTGTGATAATGGTACCACTTTTGTTGGTGCCAGAAGAAAATTACAAGAAATATTTAAATTTGTATCAAAACTTAATGAAAATGAACACTTTTGCTATTTTCTATCTCAAGTGAATATAAAGTGGCATTTTTAGCCCTCTCAGTGAGTCTTCATTTTGGAGGATTATGGGAAGCAGGATTTAAGAGTATTAAGTACCATTTAAAAGGGTTATTGGAAAAACAAATTTAACTTTTGAGGAGTTCAGCACTTTGTTAACACAAGTAGAGGCAATTCTGAACTCAAGACCTCTAGTCTCTTTGGATTGTGACAATGATCCAGACAGTTTAAATATTTTAACTCCTTCTCATTTTCTCATAGGTGAGGTTATTACCTCTTCCCCTGAGCATATGAATGATGATAAACTTTCTCTTCGCTCCCGTTGGGATATTGTCCAAAAAATGAAGTTAGGTTTTTGGAGAAAGTGGAAAATTGATTATCTGAGTAATTTGCAAAACAGAACAAAATGGAAATCTCCTAACAATAATTTTAAGGTTGGAGAAATTGTAATTATTAAAGAAGATAACATTCCTCCAGCAACCTGGCCTTTAGGTAAGATAATTGAAACGCATCCTGTTACGGATGGTGTGGTAAGAGTAGTAACTCTTAGAACTGTTAAAGGTCGATTTAAAAGACCAATTCATAAGCTTTGTAAACTTCCTCTACATCAAGAATAACTTCTTGATGGGGAGTATGTTAGGGTTCATGTACGCTACTAGATGGCGCTATTTAAATTATAAGGTGTGTACTATTGTTTACGCGGGAGAAGTAAAAGGATAGGAAAGGAGGAGGCTGTACACTGGCCATTCGCTCTATGTTATCGATACTTTTTTATATATAGTGTTTTATGATAATGTAAAAACCAGAAATTGAAAGAGGCTGTGCGGGCCATTCGCTCAATGTTAGCGATATTGTTTATAAATATTGTTAAAATAAAACCATTTGAAAGACAT
>BMAU01004001.1:0-10855 GCA_019973935.1 Trichonephila clavipes | reverse complement strand
CGTATTTCACTGTATCAGTGGCGTAACGGAAAATAATTGGGCCCCATGCCGGATATAATATATATATATATATATATATATATATATATATATATATACAAACACAAAAATTGCAAAATCATAACATAATATACCTTTACACATCACGTAAAAATATTTAAATATTAAACTTATAACTGAATGTAAAATTAACCTGTGTCTGGGTAAACAATGTAAATAACGTTTAACATTAGAGAGTATTTATAGTATTTAAAAAATGAAAAATCTAACAACAGTCGACTGATAACCTGGTAACTTAAATAAAAACGATATACTAAGAAAAACACAAACACTGTAAAATAATATTTTCGATTTCAGATCCTTATGATAGAAAAAAGGTATCACTTACCAAATTTTTCGTTTATGAATCCCGGGATTAGCTTGACCTTAAGTTCGATAACATTCTAGCATTAATTGTCAAAAAGTCAAAGAAACAACTACTGTTACTAATAAGAAAGCATGGACACAAAAAAGAATGCGCTCGCAGTACCACTCAGGTTGAACTACAAAAGTAACTATTTCGTTGGGTTGTACGCGACACACACTACTAGCTAATATACAGCACTACACTCAAGAAGTCAATCACAAAAAAAGAGAATGACGTCTCACATTTTTCTTAGCAAAGTCGGTTATTAATTCATCCAATTCAATTTTTCTTGCTTCTTGTTGTTCAATACTTATCAAAGACAAATAGGAGAGGCTCTCTTCTGTCATCGTACAACGTAGATAATTTTTTATTAATTTTAATTTAGAAAATGACCTTTCCGCAATTGCAGAAGTAACTGGAAGAGTCAATAACAATAAAACTGCAATACATACATCTGGTAAACTTGGCACAGCAAACTTATTTTGAATCATCAAAAAATTACCTAAATCTTTTATCGAAATTAGCTTCATTAAATCTTCACTAAAAACTGCTTTTAGAGACATAATTTGATTTGGAAATTCACCAGGCCAAGGCTATATACTTTTTGAAAAATACTGGCTTCATTATATAAGAGATCATTTGTAGTGCTTACAATATTTTTGAGAAAAAGAAAACTGAATGATTTGTAAATGCCATTCATACTCTCAAAGCGATTTTTTACTTGAGTAGTAATAACATAAACATTGGCCTTAAAAACATCCATCTCAAACAATCGTTCTCTGTCTTGCAGTTTTTCATCAGCATTGAAATCATCGAAAAACTGTCTTAACTCTTCTATGTCTCTTTTTTTCAAACTCCGGGGGGGATACCACATTTTTTAGCCAAACCAATAAGCTTCTTCCTTTATATTAGCAAAATTGTTACGAAGATTCTCGATAGACGTTAAGCTAGAATTTAACATGGTCTTAGCATTTTCCAAATCTATTTTTGGTGATTGTAATGCTTTTGAAGTTAAATTTATGCATTGGAAAATTTGACGTTGGAAAATTAGCAAAAAAAAACAAACAAACAAATAGAAACTTTTACATGTGTTTTTTTGATCGCTAAAGCTTCCTGTTTCTCGTCTTGCTTAGTACTGGTTAGTAAAATATTTGAAAGTACTTTTAAAATCGAAATGTAATTGTAGCGAATTGATATTACAGAGCCAAATCGAGATGACCACCTTGTCGTGCATAATGATTTAATAGTCTGCTGAATGTTCTCGTTATTCTGCACAATTTTCAGATCACTCCACCTTTTAATGCTGAGCCCAAAAAAATGTGTAAATGTTTTGACAAAAGTCATAAAATTCTCTTACATGAGGCACGTTATTACACGCATCGTTTAGCACAAGATTGAGGTTGTGTGTTGAACAGTGAACGTAATTTGCTCTTGGTTGTTTGTCCTTAATTAATTTCTGTATTCCCCCATACGCGCGCTCCACTCATTTTGGCTGCCCCATCATATCCTTGTCCTCGACACTTGGCCAAATTAATGTCCAGTGTATTTAGAAAATTTAGCACTTCACTTTCCAAACTTTTTGCAATCTGATTTTCCGCCTCAGTAAAGCCTAAGAACGTTTCTATAATTCTGATATTATGTGGTTCATTATTATCATTAACATCAGTTGTTACATACCTTATTATAATACTTAATTCGTCTTTTTTGAAATACCCTGTGTCGTGTCCAGAATAATAGAGAAAAAAGAACATTTCCTTATATTTTTAACACAATATTTTCTTTTATTCTAGAGCCTATAATAGCAATAAGTTCATTTTGAATTTTTGGGCTAAGATATTTTTGAATTCTTTTTTCTGACAAATGAACATTGAGAAGAGGGTCATATTTAGCCAAGAGGTCTATTATATTCAAAAAATTTCCCCTATGAGTCGAATCTCGAGTTTCTCGGTGTCCCCGAAAAGGAAGATTATACATCGCTAGAGTCATTGTAACGTCTATGATTTTTCGTAAGATTTGGCTAACCTTATTAACTTCTTTAAAATTGCATTTCAATAATGAATCCACCGTTTTATTTTGTTTCCAGATGTCATATGTGTGACATGCTTGGATATGAATTATAGAATTTTCATGCTCTTAAATTTTTTTTTTTGATATTCCTCGCCAGTCATTCACACCTTTACACCGTTAGCCGAGTTTTATCGGACCGTGGCTTGCTTTGTCACGGGTTCGAGCCCAGTACCACCAAAGACCCGCCGTGTAGGGCAGCGATGCACGTTAAATCTGTCGAGAGCTGAAACGTCCTCCCGTTGGTGTGGTGTGGTAGTTAGGAGGGGGTGCCAGCTCAGGTGTCGTCCACGTCACTTGACCATGGTTCAAAATTACGTGGTCCGTCGCCAAAAACCCTCGTGTAGCTGAACAGTGCGACGTTAATATTCAATCAATCAATCAATCAATCACACCTTTTCACCAGGCTTCTTTAAAATACATATTTGTTCTAACAGCGAAAAGCCAACATACCTGACAGTAAGCAACATGAAGTCGTGTTGAATAGAATAGCACAGCCATTTCCTTTCGATCTTTTGTCCTGCCTTGGATATGAAACTATATTAAGATGATGAAAGCTCCTTCCTTTGACATCTTTTTGGAAATTACCTTCTGGTTGGTATGGGCCAAATTTTAAAATTTGTTCCCTTAAATCTGCATCTATGGGTGTACCTGTATAATGCGCAAAATCATTTCTAATCTATTTTGTTTCTTTGTTTTCATTTTCCGACTCCTTTTCTTTCGATAGAGTATCCTTATTAGTTAAAGTATCCGAAACGTACGGTTTTTTTTTTTGGTTTTTTTTGTGGATTAATTTTTACTTCCAGGATTTGTTCATCAAGTTCCCTGGCATTACTACTACTAGCACTTGCGCAAGATGATGAACTTGCGGATATTAAAAAGTTATCCTATTTTGCTTATTTGCTAGTAATATTATACTCCTTTTCCTTTCGAATTTTTCGTTTTTGAGAACCACTCAAAGTTTTTTTTATCTCCACTCATTTTAGGGGCGCGTTTCTTCTTGTCCTATTAACAAAATAACAGTATAAGAACCAGAATAATTAATTCCGTTTACAAAGAAGGGTTCTAATATTACAAGAGTGAAGTGAGATCAAAATGTTTTAACAGCGAAGGAACACTCCCTATATTGAAGTGCATTGAATATAAAAATATATAACAATTTTGTGAAACATTTCTCATTATGCTTTATTTGATTGAATACTCATAAATCTACGGGAATTTCTGTGGGCATATGGGTTTTCTGAATCATAAATCTAGACCATATAATCATTTAAAATGCTCTCTATGCGTTTTCAAGTGTCGCAATACTATTTCTCATGAAAAAAGCATAACAGATGTACGTTATTTACGAGTTCGCTAAATGAAAATGAAATAAATGGGGAGGGGGAGCAAAAGACGCCAATAAGTTACTTTGCTACTTCAGTAAAAAGTAACATTTCTTTTTTTCTCCCTTCCGCTAATATGAAGTACACTAAAAAAACAGTGATGAATTTTTTTTATCTTTCTAGCATTTTATCCAATTTTCCGTCTGACTTTCTTTTAATCTGTTAGTAATTTAGGTTTGAAAAGAAAACCCACCAAAGAAAAGTATCTCTTTCGTCGCGGGGATTACAGCAAATTAAAATGTTTTTTGATTTGGTTATTGGATCTAAGATATCAAATAAGCGATCAAAGTTTTGATTTTGAATGATGTTAGATCGCCAATTTGAAAATAGCTGAAAAGTTGGATTAAAAAAATTGTAAAGCTAATTTTGTGAAATTCTACGTTAATGACGTCAGTCTAGCTTTGGGCCCCCTAGAAGCCTTGAACCCCCCCTGCAGTGCGGGGGTTGTGTGGGTGTACGTTACGCCACTGCACTGTATTTTTTCTTCCAAATTTCCCCAAAATATTTGACAATCTGATGGGTCAATAATTGTCAGTGACTTTTTCAGATTTATCAATCACTGTTTTATTACAAAATTTATAGTCCCTTATGTGAATATCATTACTGTTTTTTTAAGCAATTTCATATAATAACTAAGACAAAATGTTTTAGTTTTTGTAAAAATAAAAATAACTTTTATCCTTAAGGTCTTTTCAAAAATGAATAGCAAAGCAACACATCAAAATTGAAAAATGGAAGATTTGTTCACATAAACATTTTGTACAGAATAGGTTTTACCCGTTTATGTAATTTTTTACCAATTTTGTCCCATTTAGTAATAATTCCTTTTTCTCTTAATAATTTTAGCATATTTTTCTTAAAATAAATTAAATAAATCTGAAAACCTCAAAAAAATCTCCCATATCTCCATTTTTTAAAAAAAGTTGAAAGTAGCGGATACCTTAAAGGAATTCAAATTTCATTCTTTAAAAGGTTGTCCGTGCCTGGTGTCTAATAAAAAATATAAAAAGTAGCACGGTTACCTAGCACTTATCTGCAAAGGAGAAAAACTTTACAGATAAGAAACAATATACCAGATTGAATTATTGATATATTTATATATATTAGGTGTTCAACTTATAATGATGGGCCTTAGAGAACTGATGAGATTATAATTACATCTAAATATGAGTGTTGTACTAAGAAATGGTTCGATCTTTTCTTACCATACTTGTTGTTTCTTAGTTCGATTTGGAAACGCCATCTCTTGCTGCACCTAGAAGTAGTTACTTATTTCTTAATAATTGAATTGGTCTGAAAAGAAATAGTATCTTGAAAGCAGAGACGACCACACCCGAACGAGTTTGAACTAGAAGTTTATTTACGCTAACGAATATTACAACGGAATGCGCAGAGCGCCATCTGTGGACTGTAAGATTAAACAATGAGTATTCAAAATATTTATAAAAAATTAGTTATAATATTTATTAAGAAATTATATAGTTCTCACTGTTTTCAAATTTACTAATTTTTTTAGTAAATTAATATCAGGTAGTTCATGCGTCACGGGATTTTGAATTTATCTGGAGTTTTTATTTATACAGGTTTGAGAGTATAAATTTAAATTAAACTACTCCACTCTGCATTCAGTTGTACGTCCTTTTACTCAAATTCAGAATCTTTTTTTTTATTTAAATTCCCTTCTGACATCTCAAAATGTTATTACTTAAATCAAGGTTCGGACCAAAACTGCTTTCTGAAATCAAAATGCTTCTAAATAACACAAATTAAAATTTTACTTTTCCTCATAAGATTATTTTAAATTTAGATGAACAAAATCTTTTAATATTTTCTTATTATAAAAATTTGTATTTAATAGAAATTATAATGAACCCTAGTGAAATTAGGGAAAAACAAAAACTATCTTTTATTGTTGATATATTAAACATACTAAATTTGTTCCAATTTCATCATTATTTTAGAGCTGCTAATTACTTTTAATATGCTTTCATAGAGTGTTTGTGATATAAACTGCTTTTTTTCTCAGTAAGTATTCAGCAGATACTTTATTACATCCTAAAAGAAAGATAAATTATAAAGCACTTATAATATCAGCCATACAAATCAAAAATCGAATTGAAATATTTTTCAAACTATTACCTAAACTTGAAATAGACTGATTATTTTTTAATCGGATTTCGTGTTAATCTTAAAAATTTCATGATTATGTTTTTTCCACTTAAACTTTTCCTCCCGAATATTATTTAGAATCCCATACATTTGGTTGAGACATTTTCGTATTATTTTTTATATAGTTTTCAAACAAATTTCTTCTAAAGCAACCATGTTAAGTGAGAGGCTTCCATGATTCTAAAAATAACTAAGCATTATAAATTACAAGATTACTAATAGAACTGAAAAAAATTATTAGCATTATTACGATTGGATTCAGTTTTGTAACTTGTAATTCAGACTATAATAAAAATTCTTATTTTAAATTTCTCCTCTATTTCTTTAGACATGAATTACTCTTTTAAAAATGACAGATTTATTTATTTACAGGCTTTCAAACTTCCCTATAAATAATTTGTTCAACTCTTCAGTACCTTTTGAAAAAAATTTCAAACGTATAAACGAAAAATACCATTGCAAGCAAATTTTGAAACGAAAGATATAGTTCCTTAAAGAATCAAACAACTTTGTTTTTCTAGGGAAAGGAAAGAAACAATTTGTAAATAACACACACACACACACATATATATATATATATATATATATATATATATATATATATATATATATATATTGGTGTGCAAAAATTAAGGACGAGACGGTTTTTTGAATATAACTTTGTACAAAAGCTTTCCAAATCAACACATTTAATACCGTAAGATCCCCAATACGTAAGGACATGTGTAATGTAAGCAACACTTACTAAAAGAGAAATCAGAGGGATAAAAAGAAGCTTGATTGAAAAAGTAGCATGGAGCGCAATGCGTCTGAAGGCCGAAACATCCCTGTGATGGGTGTCCAGCAAGAAACATCCGGTCTTTAGTAGGGGATATGATCTCCCCTGACTGCTAGGCAGGTTTCACAGCGTCTGCCCATGCTGAGAATGAGGGTGTCAATGAGTTGTTGAGGCATTGCTACCCATTCGTCTTGCAGCGCCAATCGAAGCTCCCGAATCGTTACTGGTGGTAAGGTACGAGCTGCCAAGCGTATGCCTAGAAATTCCCATACATGCTCGATGGGATTGAGATCCGGAGATCATGCCAGCTAATCCATACGTTCAATATCCTCACTCTCTAAGAGTTGTTCGGCAGCTACTGTGCGATGACATGGTGCATTGTCGTCCATGAAAAGGAACTGCAGACCCATAGCGCCTCTAAAAAGACGCACATATGGAAGAAGAATCTCGTTACAATAACGGGTCCCGTTGACTGAACCTGCGTCGAAGATGTGAAGGTCTGTACGACTACCAAGCATGATGCCTCCCCAAACGAGAACACCGCGACCTCCATACCTGTCCCTTTCAATGATGTTCGAGGGATGATTGCGGCTTCCCCGCTCTCTCCAGATGAGTATGCGATGAGAATCGCTACTCAAACTGAATCTGCTCTCATCTGTAAAGAGTACTTGTCCCCATTCATTGTCTCTCCAATTCCGGTGTTCCCGGCACCACAGAGAACGCCTTCTCCGATGGGCAGGCATTAAAGGTAAACACCGTACAGGGCGTCGTGCAAACAGACCACCACCGTGCAGTCTTCTGGCCACGGTAAAACGCGATATCGGTCGTCCAGTCACCTGTGTCGTGTGTCTAGCGATTTCTCCCGCTGTCTTCCGCCTGTTTCTTCTGGCCTGTAAGACAATGTACCGGTCATCTGCAGGTGTGGTTCCTCGTGGACGACCACTACTGAACCCCCGGATAGCTGTTCCTCTGTAGTTTGAAATTGTCTCCAAAGTCGTGAAACGATGCTGTGAGCAATTAAGAACTCTGCAGCCACACTTGTCACACTGCGGCCTTCCTGCAACTTCCCAATGATTCGACCACGGGTAAAAGCATCCAGATGTCGTCTAACAGATTGATTATTCGCCATTTCTCGCTGAGGCAGCAACTCAGTGTGATTTTAACTGCTATACGGCGTGCAATCTCTTTGCCAGAAATACTGATCTTACACCGACAACATGCTTTAGACTACTCAGACATTCCCCCATTACGTCTACCTGCATATCTGCGCATGTGCTACCGTACATCACCTTACTTAATCTCCTGATTGGTCTTTCTGTCCGTTCTGCCTCTTC
Organism: Trichonephila clavipes; assembly: GCA_019973935.1. Classification (NCBI taxonomy): domain Eukaryota; kingdom Metazoa; phylum Arthropoda; class Arachnida; order Araneae; family Nephilidae; genus Trichonephila; species Trichonephila clavipes. The sequence continues at coordinate 2,719 of BMAU01004001.1, read as the reverse complement.
GTTCAGCAGATATGCTAATTTTTCGATTTCGTCCTTAATTTTTGCACACCAGTGTATATATATATATATATCACTGAAAGAGTTTAGACGATTAGATATAATTCTTTGTTTATATATAAATCTTATTAATATAACTATTTCCTAAGCCAACTTAGAGACAGTTTTGCAATGGTAACTTTTAATATAAAAAAAAATGTATTCTTGTAACTTAAAACCACCACTCATTTGTTGTTTCGAATCTGTTTTTTGGCTTTCTAATGTAAAAAGAATGCAACATGTTAATATCTAAATAACGAGATCTCTTATAAAAATGCCTTAACACATTCGAAAAAGGGAATTTTAATCTAAGTTCTGACAGGAAATTTTTATTTACTTGTAGTGTGAGGTCTCATAAATTTTACTTTTAATCAATTAAAAAATTTGCTGTTAGAGTTACTATAAGAGAAGAACATTGTGTTCTCAAGCGCGAGGCCAAAAGTGGCCCGATAAGCCTGTTTATATTAAGAAGCTTGACGCCTGAAATTTTTCTGTATGAATATGATTCATCACAGTTATATTTTAATATAATTTTTTGTTTACTAAGATTATCATTCTCTTATGGAAAAATATCTTTTTTGTTCCCCTCCCCCCCCAAAATATATATATATATATTAATAAAGTTTTTTTACAAATATTATTGTTTTTATATACCAAAAATTTACACATAATGAACATTTATTGCAAGAATGATTTTTTTAACTACACTTATTAGGTATAATTAATTTATTCTACCACGACCACACACAAATAATCAACCGTCGAAATCAACGGTGACAACCTAAGGAATAATCAACTTTTTAAAACGAAACTTTTTAATGGAACTCGAGGTACCTCAAACAACGTGTTGGAGTAAAATAAGATGATGTGACACTTGTCCAACATGCATTTCTAAACAGATAAGGAGAAAATCCAGGCCTCCTTATATTATTTTACTTTTCTGGAACTATATTTCAATACAGATGTAGAAATTACTATGCCATAATTTCCCTGCCAAACAGCTATCTCAGTGTTGCTAAGGCTTGTGTCTTTCCGTTACTGAGGGGGTTATGTGACGGCCTCTAAGCCTTTGTGGATGCATGAAATTTAGAATTTGTAACTTAAATTTAAGGGAGTTTTAAAATAAGAATTTTAAAGTAAGTGAATTTCCCTCTCCAATAAACAAACTATGATATGTTTTAACAAAACAAAATGTGTAAGAAAGAAATACAAATAAAGTATCAGAAAATTATTAAACACGAAAACTCACAAAAAAAATGTAATTTTTAAGTCAAATTTTTCAATCATCCGTTCAAACAGGGATAACGTAGCCAGAAACACGAAAAAAAAAATTTTGAATATACGAAAATAATAAACAAATATTTAAAAACAACATCTACGTTTTGATTCTTTTTTATTTGGATTTTGAGTGTGCAGTCGACTCTCAAACTGCTGTTTGATAGTTAATGTGGAGATCTTTGCTGTAGCCAAAAATATTTAAATTATTTGCACATATCCCTCATTCGAGCAGGGAAAAACTACAACAGCAGTGTAAAAAAATTAAATTATGCATTAGAATTTATTTTACAGTGTATGCCGTGATGTGCAAAAATTGCCTAATTGTAACTTAAAATTGTCAATTTTCTTACAAAAATATATTGAAAATTTTTTCTTTGTCATTTTTATAAGTTTTCAGGTATAATCAAACAAAAAATGAGTTTAAAAATGAACTTAAAGCATTATTTCAAAAAAAATGTTCCCGCAACTAGTCAGGCACCTTAAGAACAAATGCTTTAAGATATAAAAAAATATTGGAAATTTAGGGAAAATAAAAATTTAAAATTTAAAATGCATTAAAATAAAAAAAAAGCATTAAAATTTCGATCTTTGGGTGGGCGGGGCGATGAAAACTTTCTGATCTCGGTTCTTGCTGCAACCCGATTGGCCAATGTAACTCCGCCCACTTAATGGACGCATCAACTTCGATTTTCGGCGAGCAAAATATAATTTAAATGCACCCAGTTAATTTTTAATGAACTACTCATATTAAATTTTCATTTAAATTAATATTTTTCTAAAAAGCAATGGTAATATCGATCTTTTCCAGGATGGGCCGGGGCGAACAGTGCCGACCAATGGGAATGCAATTCCGGAATTATTTTTTGTTTGACATTTATCATTCCCTATTCGTTTTCTGACTTCGACTCACGTTCTATGTTTTTTCCGCGTTTTCTGATCTACAGTTTTTTCTGCATTCGGATTGGCTAGGCTAACTCCGTCCACTTTTTAAGCTCAAATTCACTGATTTTTCTAAGTTTTTAAAGTACTTTTTCATTATTAATTTCTATTTTCTCATCCAAGTATATTTAATTTTATTAATCTATATGAAAGTAATATTTTTATATTCTTATATTTTTCTTACACTGTGCAAATGGTATAATTCTCTCTCTCTTTAAAGGCATATTAAAATCACCTGATAGGAGGTTAGAGACCGACAGAGGTCTAGGTACTCTAGCCAGTTTCTCGAACGATCTGTTTGATGTTCGTACAGAGGACAGCATACCAGTTTTAAGAAACGACCGAAGTAACCGAAAACTTAACTCAGTTGTCTTCCGGAAACTCTGTACGATAGATGGTATTACTGAGGAAGGCCAATTATGCATTTCGGTGTTTTTAATTAATACAGTAGAAAATTACTTAAAAG
>BMAU01003999.1:0-60278 GCA_019973935.1 Trichonephila clavipes | reverse complement strand
TTCAATATTATGTAAGGAAAGAAATAAACGATATTTTTTCCTTTTACTTTTAATGTTATTTTCAATTCCATTCGTAAATGTAAAGTTTCTAAGTTATATTCATGAAAAATTCGATTAAATGTTAATTTTCTGTAAATGTTAAAATATGTAGATTTAAAACAAAGTATAACTTTCTAAGATGTTAATAACTGATAATCAGGTCTCACTCATTTTGCCGTGAATTTAATTTGAGTGTTAAATGGTTTTCTTCATTTATTCTTTCAGAACATTTAAATTAGTTTTAAAAATCAAACATTTCAATTAAATTTGTTCTTTGAATATATTATTTTACCCTTGGTGGAATTTCTATAATTAGTCATATTTCAGTTCTTAATAATTTTGTCCACTCAAATGAAATGATCCCCTTTTTCCACTAATGCATTAATACATTTTTGTTCTAATTGCTTTTCAAAAATATTAAAATTGGAAAAATTGAAGACAATGAGAAAGGTAAAAAAGTATCATCTCCTTAAGTATAATTTTTTTAATATTTTCAGAAACGTTCTGCATTCTACTCTAGTAAATTGAAATATAACTACGCATGAGTAATTCGACACGTGCATCATAACAGTGTTAGTGTAGACCACTTCTTGTAATTCAGAAAAGGAAATTGATCTTTCTTCCCATTTGTTATCTGAAGATTTTGAGATTTACTTCATCCTGGCACAATTAAAAAAAGTACTTAATAGTATAACATGTAGGTTTTGAAATGAACCTCTTCTGGACTCCAGGAATCCATCTGCAAATTTAGAAAATTGCTTTAAGTAGCTTGTATAAAATAATAAAAACTGAAATATGTATCACCGTGCTTCGGCAAATGAAAAGCACTTTTCGATTAGGAAAATCAATGGTCCTCACAAAGAGAAGTGATGCTCAAGTATTGCGGAACAACGTATCGATATTTATAGCAAATGCATTAAAAGCCTTAGATTGCAATTATTTAATGGTTATCTTATGGCAAAGGTAGTTAAAAAAACAATTTTAAAACCATTGTATGAATGCAATTCATTTTAAGTTATTAATATATTGTTTCTTATTTAAAGTGTCTAATAAATAACATCCTTTTAGAATTTATTTATCTTTGCTTAAGATGAAACATTTCGATTAAGATTCAATTCATTTCCATGGTCTATTGTTTTTCAATACAGTTAAAATGGAAAGCAATTTAGATAGTAGTGTAGTCAGCGTCGTAACGGAGAACTTTTGGACCCCCCTGCAAAGTCAGGTTTTGGGCCCCCATACTGAATTTTACAAAGGGTAGGCACTTGTGTCAGTTAGGCTTCGGGCCCCTTTAGAACCCTGCCCTCGCGATGCGGGGGTGCACGTTACGCCACTGAGTGTAGTTTCTATTAATAAAACCAAGTCACATAAGTTATGCGTTGCTATTTGCACTTGTATAAGACAATTTTTATTGTATCGAGATATGAATATCCGAGTGGATTAATTATTTTCATTAAATTATCTAATAAAATTTACAAACCACGTTAGCTAATAGTCATATTAATCGTTTTTCTAAATGTTTTATATTCGTAAACTATACTTAATTTGTTAACCAAAATTACATTGCGTTATTCCATTAGTTTTTCACCTTGATTTGTCAAATCTATCTATTAAATTATAAGAAAAATGAATCAAAATTTAAGACATTGGAATTCATTCTAATTTTAAAATCGGAAGTATGATTAAAGCAGCGAAGCTAAATCCTTATTTATTTCTTTATTTTATTTTCAGTTACAAAGCTGTATTCCTTATTTGTCATTTAATCTTCAAGCTTTTAGGAAAATAGTTTACTACTTTGGAAATTCTTTGCGTTTACTATAATTTGCAGAAAAAGGTGTATGTTGACGATGTCGAACAATGCAGCAATGTAATACTAAATCATCTTACTACCTTGCTGGAGTTAGTTAATTTACACCAAATTGTCATACATGAATGTTTCAGTTTCTGTCCAATAGGAGAGATTGGTTTCATGCTCACTTGACATAAAAGGCTTTATAATATGATTCATTTTCTACCAAAACATGTTAATTTATTAATGTTAATTACCCTAACACCTATTAAAACATGTTAATTACCCTAACGTGTTAATTTATCTTTTGATAGTTTCCAACTGAACAGCACTTTTATGTTTCAGTTTGCCCTCCATAATTCTTTTTAAAAATTACCAACTCTCGTCTTACTATGCATCAACTTTTTAAGTCTTATTTTCGAAAATCTACAATTTTATTACCCTTAGGCTTTCATTGAAAACATATCTTACATCAAACTTTACAATCCTTCTTGAAAAAAAATATTATGTAAGGAAAGTAAAAAACGATATTTTTTCTTTCACACTTTTAATGTTATTTTCTATTCCATTCATAAATGCGAAATTTCTAAGCTATATTCATGAAAGGTTCAATTAAAAGTTACTTTTCTTTAAATGTTAAAATATGTAGATTTAACAAAGTATAACTTTCTAAGATGTTAATAACTGATAATTAGGTCTCACTCATTTTGCCGTGAATTTAATTTGAGTGTTAAATGGTTTTCTTCACTTATTCTTTCAGAACATTAAAAACAGACTGAAAAATCAAGCATTTCAATTAAATTTGTTCTTTGAATATATTATTTTACCCTTGGTGGAATTTCTATAATTAGTCACATTTCATTTCTTAATAAGTTTGTCCACTCAAATGAAATGATCCCTTTTTCCGCCAATGCATTGATACATTTTTGTTCTACATTACTTTCCAATAATATTAAAATGGGAAAAAATTGAAATAAATGCGAAAAGTAAAGAAGCATCATCTCATTAAGTATAATTTTTTAATATTTTCAGAAACGTTCAGCACATTATACTGAAGTAAATGGAAATATGACTACGTATGAGTAATTGGATACGTGCATTATAACAGTGTTAGTGTAGACCAGGGGTGCCCAACCCAAATCGGTTGGTGGGCCAAGTAAAAATTTTCTAAACTGAGGTGGGCCGCACATATCAAAATAAAACAAATTATTCAAAATATTTTATTATCGTACAACATTCAAATTATTTTACTACCTTATGATTAATGTGATACTTGTGTGATTTTGTATTTTTCTTGAGATTTTTTTAATATCAACGAATATATAATTTAGTGCATCGTAGTTGATTGGTCATGTTTTCATCTTGCAACCTGCTGCGATTCTTTGTTTTTACCAGGTTTAATTTGGAAAAAAATGACTTGCAGCGATGAGTGGTTCCAAATGCTGATATAATGCACATAGCCAATCGTTTTAAATTTAGAAATTTATCTTCAAGGATATATTTTTGATAATATTCAGTCTTATTTCTTTCGCACAGGCTTTTTAGCTCGATGCTTGATTGTAATTCTATTAGCTCCATTTGTAAATTTGGAGGCGCTGATGCCACTTCTACATTAAATGGAGCTAAAAATATTGCAAACATTTCCTCAAACTTTTAGATGTAGGAGAATCTGATGTTGAATTCTACAAATAATTTTCCGATTTCCGTAGAATATTTGAATAGGTTTTTATGGTCACTTTTATAGTCATTTAACAATGGGAAATGAATCAAATTGTTTGACCGCAATTGATTTTCATAAAGCTGCAGCTTTGCTACAAAGGCTTTTATATCTTGATAACAATCGGTAATCAACTTATTTTCACCTTGTAACTTCTGGTTTAGCTCATTCAGTTTCATTGTTATATCTGTTAGAAAACATAAATCTAGAAGCCATTGGTCATCCGAAAGTTCACTTATATTATGACCATTATTGTTCATGAAAGTTTTAATTTATTCCCTTAATTTCCAAAATCGTAATAAGCATTTTCCGCGACTTAACCACCGAATTTTGGTGTAATAAATGATATCACCGTATTCAGATTCCAGTTCCCTAAGATATTCTTGAAATTGACGATGCTTCAATGGATTGTTTTTAATTGAATTAATTACCTTGACATCAACTTTCATCACATGTGACATATTGAACACTTGTGCACATAGCTTCTCGAGGTACAAAAAACATTGACAAATTAACATTTCAAAATCATTTGAACTGTTTTCTAAAGCTTTTGTGTGATCGAAAATTAATGAAACAGCACCAACATTTTTTCCAACCATTGAAGGGGCTCCATCTGCTGCAATGCCTACAAGATTTTTCAAATCTATCTGACGACTTTGCGCGCAATTTATGACAGTATCCTTAATATCTCATCTGGTGGTAGTACCTTTCAAATTCACAAGTTCAAATAGTTCTTCAGTAATATTCATTTGACTATCGATACCTTTAATAAAAATAGCAAGTTGAGCAGTATCATTTATATCTAACGTTTCATCCAAAGCCAGGTGAAAAATATACGAAGCTAGTTGTAATTGTGTTTAGCGATGCACAAATCTCACGTGAAGTGTTTTCTATTCTTCTTTTCACAGTTTGACGTGACAGACTTATTTGAGTAAAAAGATCCAGTTTTTCTGGACAGATTTCTTCAACTACGGCAATTAGACAGTCTTTGATATAGTTACCCTCTGTAAAAGGCTTCATATTTTTACCAATGATGTGGGTTACTCGAAAGCTAGCACTAACAATACCATTTGATTGGGCAGTTTGTTTATGAAATATGTATTGTTGAGATGTCAAATTGTTCTTCAAAGACTAACTTAGCTTTCCGTTCTCCAACAGTAAGTTTATCAATTTCTCCATGTTTTTGTTCATAGTGCCTTTTAAGGTTGTATGATTTTAAAATTGAAATTGAATGACGACAAATCAAACACACAGCATTGTCTGTTACATGAATAAAAAAGTACAAATTTTCCCATTCACTTTGAAACTGTCTATTTTCTTCTTCAAGTTTCCTTTTCTTCTTTTCAATTTTTTTTCAGCCATGATGAATAAATATATAATAGAAATTTATTCAATAATTATTGATATGATCAAAAAACAGCAAGTTTACCTTTTACTGGATCACAACAAAGTTGAAAGTCGACCGATTGCACTTGTTGGTGGAAGAATATCTCTTAACCTACAAGGTTCTTATCTACAGTAGATTTATGCTGCCATCTGAGGTTACGTAGTATAACAACTATGTGCATCTTCACATTTTAGACTTGTGTTATAGAATGTCAGCATAAAATTGATTTAGATTTTGAAAATTTTTATTTCAAATGCAAAAAGGCAATTAAGCAAAGAAGAGCAGCATTGTAATTATTACACTGTTTGACAAAAAAAAAAAAGTTTTCTACCCGATAGCCAAATGTTTAGTTTCTTATTGTATGATATTAATTATTGCATCGTGATTAAAATATATCATAAAATGAAAAAGTTACATAATTTCAGAAGGTTAAAATATTAAACATTTTTATTCTGCTGCCGTAATTATCTTACATTTCTACTGGCTGGTATTACAGTTCTGAGGCAACTCATTAAATCCATCATCAGATTCTTTCATGCCAAATAAAACAAGAAAAAGACTACTAATCTGAACTTAAAAATATAGACATAAATTATTTCTCTGACAAACAGAACTAAATACCCTACTCACTCTCAACGAAGTTCATGTTGAAAAAGGAATAACATACCCAAGCTCATCTGCTTTCCTTCATTCATCAACACCTGTTATTACAATTGCTTGGAAGTCAAATGAAGGAAAAAAATTATCTCGGAAAAAATTGCACGGGGATAGGTGGGGGTGGGTCAAAACTCGATAGTTTCGATCCTACCGTCTGTAGTCCAAATGTCTAAAATAATATAGACAGAAACTTCAATTGGGCCACGGGTTGGGCATGCCTGGTGTAGACCACTTCATGTAATTGAGAAAATGAAGCCGCTCTTCCTTCCCACCTGTAATCTTATGATTTTGAGATCTCCTTCATCCTGGCTCAAGTGAAAAAGGTACGTAATAGTATAACATCTAGGTATTCAAATGAGCCTCCTCTGGACTCGGTGAATCCATCAGCCAATTGAGAAATATCACTTAAAGTAGCTTGCATAAAACGATAAAAACTGAAATTTGAATCACGGTGCTTTGGCACATGAAAAGCACTTTTTGATTAGAAAAATCAATGGTGCGCAAAATGAAAAGTGATGCTCAAGTATTGCTAAACATCGTGTCGATATTTATAGCAAATAAATTAAAAGAATTAGATGGTATTTATTTAATGGTTGTCTTACGACAAAGGTAGATCAATAAAATCAATTTTAAGCCCATTGTATAAACGGAATTCAATTTACGTTATTAATATATTGTTTCTTATTTGAAGTGTCTACTAAATAACAGGTTTTTAGATTTTATATATTTTGCTTAAAATGAAACATTTCGATTAAGATTCAATTAATTTCCATTTTCTATTGTTTTTCAATATAATTCAAATGAAAAGCACTTTAGATGGCAGTGTAGTTTCTGTTAATAAAACCAAGTCAAATAAGTCCTGCGTAGCCATTTGCACTTGTACAGAGTGTTTTTTTTCCAGGTATAGAAGTTTAAGTTGGCATTACTTTCGAAGATGGCGACCTATTTAACAGCTGTCAAGTGATTTATTCTCAGTTTGGTTTGGCAATTCATCATGAATAGACTCACGCCTGAACAACGCTTTCAAATTGTGCAACTTTATTTCGAAAATAATGGTCGATTTTCATAAACGAATTTTGTTTAGCGATGAAGCGCACTTCTGGTTGAATGTCTACGTCAACAAACAAAACTGCCGCATTTGGAGTGAAGCTAATCCACAAGTGTATGTCGAAACACCGTTACATCCAGAAAAACTGACTGTTTGGTGCGCTTTATGGGCTGGTGGAATAATTCTTCAAAAACGATGAAGGTCACAACGTTACAGTCAATGGTGATCGGTATAGAGCCATGATTACTAACTTTTCATTCCTGAATTGAACAATCATGATGTCCAGGAGCTGTGGTTCCAACAAGACGGCGCAACATGTCACACAGCTCGTGCCACAATCGATTTATTGAAAGACACGTTTGGTGACCGCCTAATTTCACGTTTTGGACCTGTGAATTGGCCTCCAAGATCTTGTGATTTAACACCGCTAGACTATTTTTTGTGGGGCTATGTAAAGTCATTGGTCTATGCGGATAAGCCACAAACGCTTGACTATTTGGAAGACAACATTCGCCGTGTTATTGCCGATATACGGCCACAAATGTTGGAAAAAGTCATCGAAAATTGGACGTCCAGATTGGACTACATCCGAGCCAGCCGTGGCAGTCTATGCCAGAAATCATATTTAAAATGTAATGCCACAAGATTATCTTTCGAATAAAAAAAAATTCACGTCAATCGAATAATACATCGTTGTTTTATTGCAATTTAAAAGTTCTATACCTCTAAAAACACCCTTTATAAGACAATTTTAATTGTATCGAGATATGAATATATATCGAGTGGAATAATTATTTTCATTAAATTATTTTATAAAATTCACAAACCACGTCTAGCTAATTGTCTTATTAATCGATTTACTTAACGCTATCTATTCGTAAACTATACTTAATTTTTTAACCGAAATTACATTGTGTTATTCTATCAGTTTTTCTCCTTGATTTGTCTCAAATCTATCTATTAAATCATAACAAAAATGAATCACAATTTAAGACATTCGAATTCATTCTAATTTTAAAATCGGAAGTATGATTAAAATAGTGAAGCTAAATCCTTATTTATTTGTTTATTTTGTTTTCAGTTATAAAGCTGTTTTCGTTATTTGTCATTTAACCTTCATGCTTTTAGGAAAATAGTTTACTACTTTGGAAATTCTTTGCGTTTACTATAACTTGCAGAAAAAGGTGTATGTTGACGATCTCGAATAATGCAGCAATGTAATAACAAATCACATTACTGTCTTGCTGGAGGTAGTTAATTTACACCAATTCGTCTTGCATGGATGTTTCAGTTTCTGACCCATAGGAAAGATTGGTGTCATGTTCATTTGACAGAAAAGGTTTTATAATATGATTCATTTTCTACCAAAACCTTTCCTTAACATGTTAATTTATCTTTTGATATTTCCCAACTGAGCAGCACTTTTCGTTTCAGTTTTTGCCGTCCATAGATCTTTTAAAAAATTACCAATTCTTTCCTTGCAATGCATCAATTCTTTAAATCTTATTTTCGAAAATCTACAGTTTTATCACTTTTAGGTTTTCATTGAATACATGATACTTTACATCAAACATTACAATCCTTCTTGAAAAAAAATATTATGTAAGGAAAGTAAAAAACGATATTTTTTTCTTTCACACTTGTAATGTTATTTTCTATTCCATTCATAAATGCGAAATTTCTAAGCTATATTCATGAAAGGTTCAATTAAAAGTTACTTTTCTTTAAATGTTAAAATATGTAGATTTAACAAAGTATAATTTTCTTATATGTTAATAATTGATAATTAGGTCTCACTCACTTTTCCATGAATTTAATTTGACTATTATATAAATGGCTTTCTTCATTTATTCTTTCGGAACATTTAAAACAGACTGAAAAATCAAGCATTTCAATTAAATTTGTTCTTTGAAAATATTATTTTACCCTTGGTGGAATTTCTATAATTAGTCATATTTCAGTTCTTAATAATTTTGTCCACTCAAATGAAATGATCCCTTTTTTCCACCAATGCATTATTATATTTTTGATCTACATTACTTTCCAATAATATTAAACCTTAACTTCGCAATTTTTTAAATTTCTATGAAAAAATTATTTCAGCTAGTTCTCAAGTAAAAATAAAAGCGAAAAATATGAAAAAAAAATTAAGCATTTTTAAATTGAATTTCAATTATTTTTTTGTTTGTTGCAGAAGTGCACCATTGCACAGTAGTGCTGTAAATTACAAAACTGTTTTGTATATGAAGATTTATTATTCATCATAAAATGTTTAAATTTGTTACCTGGTAATTTAATTCGTCAATAAACTAGAGGAAGCATAAAATATAATAGATTCTTTTTATATCAAAAACACAGTTCTTGAGGCATCAGAGATTTTTATAATTGTTGTGATTTCTGGAAAAAATGTAATTCCATGTAGTGACAAAATTAACATGTATTTCGTTGCAGTAATCTTTATTTTCTCAGATAAGTGATTTGTAGGTAATGAAAAAAAATATTGAGTCTGTTAAATTAAAATAAATCATATGTTGCAGAAATACAACACAGTGGGAAGTTAAGACTTAAAATTTCGAGGTCCTCTTCGTCAATAGCCCTTGTGTTGCTTCTGATGGAGATATTAATAATCAATAATCATAGCACCATAATCAATAGATTTGATAAATCTAGATGCAAAATTTGAGAAAATTTGTCAGCATTAATGCAAGACTAAATTTCAGAGTTTAAAGCAATTATAACATATAGGGAACATTGATGGATGGACAGTGATGCGACGCTATTTTAAACTTATTTAATTTCTAAAACTTTGAACCCAGATTCCTAATTTAAAATCGCATCATGACAATTAATTAAGTTAACTAATTCTAAAATTAAAACACTCATCTCACACTAAATCATACACTGATCGTACAGTTTTAAAACATTATTAAATTTATTTTAAGCACAAGTATATGGAAATTTACTTCACTACAAGAAGATCAAAAATTAACTTAGCTTGAGAGAGGGAAAGTGCAAGGGAATGGACATGGTTGATGTTCGGAGTTTCCGGAGTTTTTTGAGATTGTCTGCGGCTCTGGGATCGGCTCTGTGTCTAAAATCGGGGTGCGTCCCGTTTTATTTTGCGACTTTTCACACAAAAATCCTAGAGCGGACTCTTTGTCTTGTCCACTGTAATTGTCTTTGATTGGTTCAAAGACCAGCGCAGTCTTAAACCACCTCACAATTTATGGGTTTAGTGAACTTTCTTAACGCGGGAATTTTATTGACGCATCCCACCAAAAAGGAATTTCACCGCATCCTGTCCGGGGACTCGTAAACAAATTCCAAGCCGTCTCAGGGGCTAATTCTAAATTAGGAAATTCTGGCCTCCCATCAATAGTAATGCCAGTCATTTTGAATTGGGATTCAATTTGCTTAAATCAGTGTTTTCCAAACTTTTAACAGATGTGTACCCTTCCATAATTTTCGTAACTCTAAGTATGCCTCGTAAGAAAATGGATGTATTTTAATAACAATCAAATTATATTTATTTTTCCTTTTTTTTTTGTGACATGAATAATGATGAGAAAAAGAAAATAAATTATTCATAAAAAATATATAAATAAAAGTTGTATATCACAAAAATAACATTTATTTGGATTAATGAAAAAGATGACATTGTTTGTGCTGAGATGACAGATAGTCATAATTTGGTTCCCTGGTTGTTAATTTTAATCTGAGATGCAGTTTAACGTCCAATAGTCTGTTCCTTATTTTCGATTGAATGCTTATAAATGCTGAAAAGCAACTTCCATATACATATGAAGTTGGAAAAGGCAAGATGTATTTCTCAGAACGTTTTCTTTTCAAACCGAATACAGGTTGTATTTGTAACCAGAATGATGTTAAAGTACACTCCTTATATTTATTTTTCAAGAATCCGTCTGAAGTTAGTCCTAACAATTGCTTTTTTCCGCATGTTACAAATCTTCAAAGTAATTTTTTAAGGATGGGGATGTTTTAATTATTGTTACATTTATTTATAGCTATACTTATTCGTTTATATGTTCTTTGTAACACAACTAAAAAATTTTTCGAATAAATCATCGTAAAAAAGTATTTTAATAATTGCATTTAAGTTTTGGCAACAAGGTTGTGTTTACAATGCTACCTGCTATAAATAGTTTTCTGAATTAAATGTATGTTATAGTTTTAAGGTCTCCGAATATGTTCGGAACCATGATTTTAAAAAAAGCACAAAAATGGATAATTTTCATGATATTTAGAGTCACTTAGATTAGAATACATGTATAAAATTGTTTTAAGGACATTATATGACAAAAAATTATTTAAACACAATATTTTGGCAAAAAATTAACTTAGAATGACCTTTTTCAAAACGCTCTCCTTTTATAAAAATGTTTCTATAATAATAATATTTTTCTTATATAAAGTAAAGATTTTTAAAGAGAGTCTGAACTAGGATTTTTGAAAATTCACATTATTTTCATAGTTATCACCAATTGAAATAATTATTGTCTTTTTTTTTCTTAAAATGTCTCACCTCTGTTGTAGTAAAATATGAATAAATCCACTTCTAAGTCATATATTTCAAACATTCCAGTTCAGCCTCTGTACAGAGGTCTGAGCTAAATACAGGCAAATATTTTTTTTTTTTTATAATACAAGCATTTTTCACAAAAGGAGAATATTTTGAAAATGGGTCATTCTATGTTCATTTTTTGTCAAAATATTGTACTTAAATACTTTTTTATTGTAATAATATTCTTAAAACAATTTTACATACGTTTTCTAATCAAAGTGACACTGAATATCATAAATATTACCCATTTATAAGTTTTTGCAAAATCCCGGTTCTGAACGTAGTCGGATACCTTAATGAATTCGACGCTCAACTAATCTATCTCTTTTAGATAGTTTTTAACTTTCAGTAATGTTAATGCTGTAATTTTTCAATTTATGCCTTCGCACTGTTAACCCTTTAACGGGCACAAAGCTAAAATACAGCTGTGATAAAGTACTTGATAAATGTAATGCTCTCATCCTCTTTAAACATTATTTAGTCACAAAATATTTGATCAGGGGTTTTTTTCCTGGAGGAGGGGTGGATAGACGTTATAGCCACTGCGCACTTAGGGCATTTAACTTACTTTTCAGGACAGAAATAATGAATCATATTACAATAATTTTTTTATGAAAATTGACATTTATGTAATAACAATTTCAATAACAATTAAATACAAAGTATAAGTATAATTAAATAACAATGGAATAATTGTGCAGCATATAATATATACTAAGAATATATATAGAATACTTAGAAAACACATTGAAATTGGTATACATCCCCATTTTACATTTTATTTAATTTTAGTATAAAAAGTTAGAAATAAAGTAATATATTTTGGGTAATTTAAATTAGTTATTTCACAAATTTGATGAGCTATTTACTGTGGAACTTGATAACATGCAAACGTTTTCTCCGAGCAGAAAAGCTGTAATGAAAGATTTTAGAACTCGAGAATCTTCTACCACATATTGTAAGCAAAATTTTTTTTTTTTTTTTATATTTCCGACCCCCTACATTCTCACATGATTCTAAGTGTTCACTCTCGAGTGGAGAAAAGCGAAAATTTCTAGGTCATTTTTCTGTTCTATGTGGGCAGTGGATAGAGCCTCTATCCCCATATCCCTTTAACACCCGAATTATTTTTATCTTCAAATATTAAATTCTTCTGGTTATTAATACTATATGGACCTCAATGACATTGGGAAAAATAATAAAAAAATTCCCCCTCCCCCCTCCCCTGGAACGTAGATGGTACCCGCACGATCGTGCGGGTTGGGCGTTATCTGTGAAACAGGTCACCCATAAAATTTTACGAGTTATACATTTTTAGCTCTAAGTTGATAGAAGAAACAATATCTTAATTCAACTAAAATTGTTACAAATAAGGAAATTATTGATGAAAAAACTCTTTTTTAATTCATTATTTATTTACAGCAAAAATCATTTGTTTTGTTTTTGACAAGTATAAGTAACGATTGCATTTTTCACAACATGTTTTTTCGAACTGCTTTCGTAGTTTTCAGCTCTGTGTCTAAAATCGGGGTGCGTCCCGTTTTTATTTTGCGACTTTTCACACAAAAATCCTAGAGCGGACTCTTTGTCTTGTCCACTGTAATTGTCTCTGATTGGTTCAAAGACCAGCGCAGTCTTAAACCACCTCACAATTTATGGGTTTAGTGAACTTTCTTAACGCGGGAATTTTATTGACGCATCCCACCAAAAGGAATTTCACCGCATCCTGTCCGGGGACTCGTAAACAAATTCCAAGCCGTCTCAGGGGCTAATTCTAAATTAGGAAATTCTGGCCTCCCATCAATAGTAATGCCAGTCATTTTGAATTGGGATTCAATTTGCTTAAATCAGTGTTTTCCAAACTTTTAACAGATGTGTACCCCTTCCATAATTTTCGTAACTCTAAGTATGCCTCGTAAGAAAATGGATGTATTTTAATAACAATCAAATTATATTTATTTTTTCCTTTTTTTGTGACATGAATAATGATGAGAAAAGAGAAATAAATTATTCATAAAAAATATATAAATAAAAGTTGTATATCACAAAAATAACATTTATTTGGATTAATGAAAAAGATGACATTGTTTGTGCTGAGATGACAGATAGTCATAATTTGGTTCCCTGGTTGTTAATTTTAATCTGAGATGCAGTTTAACGTCCAATAGTCTGTTCCTTATTTTCGATTGAATGCTTATAAATGCTGAAAAAGCAACTTCCATATACATATGAAGTTGGAAAAGGCAAGATGTATTTCTCAGAACGTTTTCTTTTCAAACCGAATACAGGTTGTATTTGTAACCAGAATGATGTTAAAGTACACTCCTTATATTTATTTTTCAAGAATCCGTCTGAAGTTAGTCCTAACAATTGCTTTTTTTCCGCATGTTACAAATCTTCAAAGTAATTTTTTAAGGATGGGGATGTTTTAATTATTGTTACATTTATTTATAGCTATACTTATTCGTTTATATGTTCTTTGTAACACAACTAAAAAATTTTTTCGAATAAATCATCGTAAAAAAAGTATTTTAATAATTGCATTTAAGTTTTGGCAACAAGGTTGTGTTTACAATGCTACCTGCTATAAATAGTTTTCTGAATTAAATGTATGTTATAGTTTTAAGGTCTCGAATATGTTCGGAACCATGATTTTAAAAAAGCACAAAAATGGATAATTTTCATGATATTTAGAGTCACTTAGATTAGAATACATGTATAAAATTGTTTTAAGGACATTATATGACAAAAAAATTATTTAAACACAATATTTTGGCAAAAAATTAACTTAGAATGACCTTTTTTTCAAAACGCTCTCCTTTTATAAAAAATGTTTCTATAATAATAATATTTTTCTTATATAAAGTAAAGATTTTTAAAGAGAGTCTGAACTAGGATTTTTGAAAAATTCACATTATTTTCATAGTTATCACCAATTGAAATAATTATTGTCTTTTTTTTTTCTTAAAATGTCTCACCTCTGTTGTAGTAAAATATGAATAAATCCACTTCTAAGTCATATATTTCAAACATTCCAGTTCAGCCTCTGTACAGAGGTCTGAGCTAAATACAGGCAAATTTTTTTTTTTATAATACAAGCATTTTTCACAAAAGGAGAATATTTTGAAAATGGGTCATTCTATGTTCATTTTTTGTCAAAATATTGTACTTAAATACTTTTTTATTGTAATAATATTCTTAAAACAATTTTACATACGTTTTCTAATCAAAGTGACACTGAATATCATAAATATTACCCATTTATAAGTTTTTGCAAAATCCCGGTTCTGAACGTAGTCGGATACCTTAATGAATTCGACGCTCAACTAATCTATCTCTTTTAGATAGTTTTTAACTTTCAGTAATGTTAATGCTGTAATTTTTCAATTTATGCCTTCGCACTGTTAACCCTTTAACGGGCACAAAGCTAAAATACAGCTGTGATAAAGTACTTGATAAATGTAATGCTCTCATCCTCTTTAAACATTATTTAGTCACAAAAAATATTTGATCAGGGGTTTTTTTCCTGGAGGAGGGGTGGATAGACGTTATAGCCACTGCGCACTTAGGGCATTTAACTTACTTTTCAGGACAGAAATAATGAATCATATTACAATAATTTTTTATGAAAAAATTGACATTTATGTAATAACAATTTCAATAACAATTAAATACAAAGTATAAGTATAATTAAATAACAATGGAATAATTGTGCAGCATATAATATATACTAAGAATATATATAGAATACTTAGAAAACACATTGAAATTGGTATACATCCCCATTTTACATTTTATTTAATTTTAGTATAAAAAGTTAGAAATAAAGTAATATATTTTGGGTAATTTAAATTAGTTATTTCACAAATTTGATGAGCTATTTACTGTGGAACTTGATAACATGCAAACGTTTTCTCCGAGCAGAAAAGCTGTAATGAAAGATTTTAGAACCCGAGAATCTTGTACCACATATTGTAAGCAAAATTTTTTTATATTTCCGACCCCCTACATTCTCACATGATTCTAAGTGTTCACTCTCGAGTGGAGAAAAGCGAAAATTTCTAGGTCATTTTTCTGTTCTATGTGGGCAGTGGATAGAGCCTCTATCCCCATATCCCTTTAACACCCGAATTATTTTTATCTTCAAATATTAAATTCTTCTGGTTATTAATACTATATGGACCTCAATGACATTGGGAAAAATAATAAAAAAATTCCCACTCCCCCCTCCCCTGGAACGTAGATGGTACCCGCACGATCGTGCGGGTTGGGCGTTATCTGTGAAACAGGTCACCCATAAAATTTTACGAGTTATACATTTTTAGCTCTAAGTTGATAGAAGAAACAATATCTTAATTCAACTAAAATTGTTACAAATAAGGAAATTATTGATGAAAAAACTCTTTTTTTAATTCATTATTTATTTACAGCAAAAATCATTTGTTTTGTTTTTGACAAGTATAAGTAACGATTGCATTTTTCACAACATGTTTTCGAACTGCTTTCGTAGTTTTCAAATCTGCACTTGCGAGGCCTTGAAATGCCACCAACACATCAAAAACGGCTATACATGTCATGCCTTTTATCCTGGAAGGGCCAGGATAAAAACTATGACATGTATAGCAGGTGGATTAAAACACTTCGATCTTTTTGCGAGTGGAATTACAACAGTATTATCTTCATCATCAGTTAAAATACTTTTGTTAGTAGGTGGAGAGGCTGGTGGATATATATATATATATATATATATATATATTAAACCACACCATATATACTAACTTCCACCGGAAACCCAATTTTTGGGGGGTGGGAGAAATATGGATGCAGATATCTGTGGAGAGGGAAAAAATGCCATACTCCTCAACAAATGTACGTAAAAGAAAATTAATTACAAAAAGAGAGAGAGAAAGAAAAAAAAGGGACTCGTCAATGGCAACCCCCAAGAAAATTTGGTATTAATTATATAACTATATATTTCATTTTTATGTATACTTTAATCAAAATTATTGAAACAGAAAAAAAAATTCGCATGGTAAGTACTTACCTTTACAGCTGCAGTGACTCAAGTAACGACCAACCCGCACGATCGTGCGGGTAACGAAATCCCGAGCCCTAGAAGCCGCATTAATAGAGTATAATTAATATTTTTTCTATTTTACAATTACAGTGGGTGGTCGGTTAACGAAAATAAACCGTTCCAAGACAATGTTCGCTATCCGAATTGCTCGTTAACCGATCATCGATTCACCATAGTGAATCGATTCGACTATGTGAAATCGATTAATTCGTTCTGGAGACATAAAAATTAAATTTTAAAAAATGTATAATTTTTTAGTAAGTTTTAAAAAAAATAATACATACGTATAGTCTTGCATATTAATCAGTCATTTTAATTTTTTGCTTATGGGGCGTTGAAGAACTTGTCCAATGTCGATTTGCTTTTCTCTCTTTTTCAGGATTTTCCGGAAGTAATTAATAGCATTGTCGTTGTAAAGATCCCCAACCCTACTGACATCAGCTTGGTTTGGGCTCCATTCTAAGACCAGAGCTCTGACAGCATCCCACTTTTTAAAAAGATCTTTAATGGCTGATGTCGGCATTGGTCCTCTTTCGTCTTCCTCTTGTTCAGAAGGAGACACATTTCGTTGTGTTTCTTGGTGTTCTTCATTCAAAATTTCTTGGAGTTCTTCTATCGTCAGTTCATCTTCATGCCCCATTATGAGCTCTTCTATGTCATCCTCGTTCACCTCCAAATCCAGATCTCTAGCAGTTGTCAAAATTTCATCCATAATTTCAGGGGTGTATCCCTGATCACCTCCGAATATGTGTTCGTTGTCCAAACACAAAAAATCTTTCTTGAAAATGGTCGTTATCCGAATATGTGTTCGTTATCCGAACACAATTTTTTTTCGTGAAAGTGTTCGTTAACCGATCACCCACTGTATTTAAACATTAATACAAAAATTTGTATCCAAGCAATTAGAAATATATTGATTATTACCTTTTTACGACAGATAAAAAGAAGACGTGTTTTCGTTGTATTTGAAAACTAAGTTAGATTTGCCAGCTGAAAGTAAAACATGGACTACAACCACCGTCTTTTGATAAAAAAATTATACTTTATACCTTCTGCAAACACGCTCAAGTGGCCGCGGTAGCCGAGTGGTATAGGTATCGGACCGTGGCTTGATTTGTCACGGGTTCAAGCCCAGTACCACTAAAGACCCGCCGTGTAGGGCAGCGATGCACGTTAAATCTGTCGAGAGCTGAAACGTCCTCCCGTTGGTGTGGTGTGGTAGTTAGGAGAGGGTGGTGCCAGCTCAGGTGTCGTCCACGTCACTTGACCATGGTTCAAAATTACGTGGTCCGTCGCCAAAAGCCCTCGTGTAGCTGAACAGTGCGACGTTAATATTCAATCAATCAAGCAAGCAAACACGCTCAATCGTTGGATTTGGGATTTTTTTACATACGACTATTTCAGAATCAAAAATGTATAAGAATGTCTAACCCACACGATTGTGCGGGTTGGGTCTTAAAGGGGGATATAAAAGCTTTCCCTTCAAAATTCCAATCAAAATTAGGCTTTTTTTTTGTATATTTTAGATAGCTTTCTGATTTAAGTTAATGTTATAATTTCTATTTCAGTTCAATGCTTCTTCATATTTATTTATGTTTATTTTGATGTGAATTATAATTATAAGTAATCCATGGTTATTTTTTCAATGCCTAAAATACCAATTACAAAACTTTCTAAATAAATTAAAGTCTAATATCTAAAATCTAAAAACATTATATTTACTAAAGTTAACATAAAAAAGATTAATTTTAAAAATTAACACTAATCACATACATTAGTTACAAGACTGTATCATTAAAAATGCAAGAAAGGTGTAATGGAGTTATGTTCTATTTGGGTTGTTCGGAAAGTAATTTCGTTTTTTCCCGACAGAGGATTTAATTGTATTTTTTTGCACCCAACATCACATTTAAGCCGTATAATTTTTATATGCTTTGAGAAGTCATATAGCAAGGCTTGTGTGTGAAAAATTCCAATTAATTCTACGCAGTAGTTTTTGGTTGGTGCCCTTTTAAATATGGAGAGCGATAAGTAGCATTTTCGACATATCTTACTGTTTTACTACAGAAAGGGTAAAAATGCTGTTCAAGCCAGAAAGAAATTGACCGATGTGTATGGAGAAGGTGTGTTGACAGTACGCCAGTGCCAGAACTCGTTCGCTAAATTTCGATCCGGCAATTTTGATGTCGAAGATGCACCACGTTCGGGAAGGCCGGTTGAAGCTGATAAAGACGCGATAAAGGCATTATTTGATGCGAACCGGCGAATAACAACACGTGAGATCGGATTGAGGTTAAATTTATCAAATTCAACAGTTTATGACCACTTGAAAGGCCTGGGATTATTCTCGAAGCTCGATGTATGGGTTCCCCATGTTCTCACAGAGAGAAATCTGTGTCGCCCCATTGACATCTGCGATTCGCTTCTCAAACGTCACGAAAATGATCCGTTTTTGAAGCGCATCATCACTGGGGACGAAAAAGGCCATGGAGCAAAAAAGATGAACCGGCTCAAACCATTTCCAAAGCCGATATTCACACACACACAAAAAAGGGGATGCTGTCTGTTTGGTGGGATTTTAAAGGAATCGTTTATTTATTTATTTTTTTTGAGCTTTTACCGGATAACACAACTATTAATTCGGAAGTCTACTGTCATCAGCTGGAGAAACTGAATGATGCACTTCAACAGAAAAGGTCAGAACTAATCAACAGGAAAGGTGTAGTGTTTCACCAGGACAACGCGAGACCTCACACAAGTTTGGTCACTCGCCAAAAGCTTTTACAGCTTGAATGGGATACAATGCCACACCCACCATACTCTCCAGACCTGGCACCATCGGATTATTATTTGTTCCGGTCACTCCAAAAATTTTTAGACCACCTCGATCAGTTTTTTGCCAGCAAAGACCAAAAATTTTATGAGTGTGGAATTATGCTACTACCAGAAAGATAGCAAAAGGTGTTGGACCAGAAAGGCCAATATATAATTTAATAAAGTATTTGTTTATTATACGAAAACTGCCTTTCATTTCCACAAAAAAAAAACGAAATTACTTTCCAAACAACCCAATAGTAAAAGAAAAAAGAAAAAAAAAAGAAATTAGCATAGTCATCATTGGAGAAATTAAAATTTTGGTGCATCATCTGTCAATGATGCCAATACACATTTTAATGAATACTATTTCCAGTACAGCTATAAAGATATTGAAGAGGATTTTGCAACTCTTTATCCAAAAGAAATGAGAAAACAAATTATGATTTACTTTCTATTAATACGAATGTAAATTGTCCTTGAATCTATGCAGTGCTACCATTGATTTTTCACTGTTATATAGGTTTCTTTGTTAGATAATTTTTGATTAGGGCTCATCTGAGATAGTAAATGTGTAAAAAACAGTTCCTTCACAATGTGATGTGCTTGTGCAGGAACTTGAGAACATAAAAACATATTCGATTGCAGATAAAAGAGCATATTGGACAGAGTTCGAAGTAAAAATGGTATGCCTTTCTTACATTTTGCTCTTTTCTCTTTTCAAAGAAGAAATGATTATGTTTTAATGTACATTTTGTTTTGCATGCTTTAACTGTGCCTCAATTTTATCGCAAATCGTTATTAACACACTGTTGGCCACCGTAAATGCAACACCAAGAAAGACAAGAGATAGCACAACAAAATTTATTTTGTAGATAACATGTTGACCAAGTATGAAATGATTAAATTTATAGACTTCTGTGAAATGTGGTTCCTGCCAGAATCAGTAGCCAGAGTAGCCACCATTATTGGAGATCACCGCTGCCACACGCCTCGGCATTGATTCAAAGAGACTTTGAATGTGTTCTTGGGGTACAGCAGACAAAGCAGCTTCCACACGTTGCCAAAGTTGATCTGTTGTGGCAGCTGGGGGTTTAATCTGGGTCAATCGTTGAGCAACCATGGACCACATGTTTTCTATCAACGAAAGATTCGGAGAGCGAGCCGTCCAGGGTAGCAATTCAATCTTGTGATTGACGAAGAACCTTTGGACAATGCGTGTCACGTGTGGTCGCGCATTATCCTCTTGAAATATGGCTGTGGCCAAGCCCTGAAGGTAAGGAAGGACAACTGGCTCCAACACCTCGGAGATGTAGCGCTGGCTGTTTAAAGTACCGGCAATGCGTACTAGAGGAGTGCGAGAGTGATATCCAATACCGCCCCATACCATAATACCCGGTTCAGGACCAGTGTGGCGGTGCATAACGCAGCTATTCAGCATCCTCTTTCCACGGTGTCTCCAGACTCGAATCCGACCATCGTGGTGTAGCAGACAGATGCGTGACTTGTCAGTAAAAACAACTTCATTCCATTCTGTCATCTACATCCTTTCATCACACTATTGGTGGCGGATACATCTGTGGTTCTGCGTCAAGGGTAGACCAAGCAATAGACGTCTTGCGGAGAGACCACTCTGCTGTAAACGGCGTCGAATTGTACGCGTAGATACTGAATGATGCGTTACAGACTCAATGTGCTGTGCTATGATTCGTGATGTGACTGAGCGATCCGTCACTGTCATGCGCCCAATTTGACTGTCCTCACGTGAAGTGATGCACTGAGGTGGATGCGATCGACCACGTCGGTCCATCGTACCCTCCTGCATCCAACAGTCACATGTCCGCATTACAGTTGTTTGGTTTCGTCCAACACGACTACCGATTTCCCTAATAGATAATCCACAATCTCGGTAGGCCACTATCCTTCCTCTGTCGAACTCGGATACTTGATCGAAAGCTGATCGCTGTTTTCTACGAGGCATAACTGATCGTTTTTTGAAAAAACCACAAGAAAAACACAATTGCCGAACTGGAAATCGTCGAAATCTCCAAGTCTTAAATAGCGCTTTGAGGAGGCGCCACAGGCGCGCGAGGTGTATGTCTGCGCTGAAATTCTAATAATTTGCATATCTCACCTCCGCTAATGCATGTTGTAAATTTCATGTTGTTTGCACGCTTCCTTCTGGGTGTTGCATTTACGGTGGCCAGCAGTGTATAAAGGAATCTCATGAATATTTTATTTTTCAATCTATTAAAATTCTATTAATAGTTTATTTTGTTACTGTGTGTAAGAAAAACTTTGCACTTTGAAGTTAACTGTATGAAATCGAATAAAGCATTCAAAAATTGAGGAAAAAACTAACTTTACTTTTTATATTCGACAGATCTTTCAGAAAATTAAAACAATAAAATATTTAACTAAGATCTTTATTCGTTTCAAGTTTAATGTGTGAGGAGCTTTAGAACAATTTGAATATATTTGTAATTTAATCATAGACCAATTTTTCAATATAAGGAAAGATATTTGAAAATATATTTTACATTTCAAATGCCTTGCAAAATGTGGTTATTCAATACGAAAGAGTCATGCGATAATTTCATTTTTTTTCGGTATGAAGAAGCTATCAATAGCTACTTGAATGGAATCCAATGTATGATTCAAATTTTGTAAATAACTTTAAAAAACTTTTTGTAATTCCATCAATTTTCAGAATGTGAGAATAATCAAATATTTAACTAAGACATTTATTCATATTCGGGTTAATATGTCCCAATATTTTGAACTATTTAAAAGAATTTATAATTAATTCATGTACTCTTTTTTTTTGTATAATGAAATTTATTTTAAAAAATATATTTTTCCATTCAAACGTATGCTTTAATTTTCCTTACACGACAGTCAAATTTTGGATATTATTTTAAGCATAAATAAAAAGGTCTGGGAAAATTTCACGAATCTTCTGAAACTTTTTCATGAAATAATTACTGAATGGTAAGTTTAAAAATTTATTTCCCTTATAAAATCTAGTTATATTTATATATGCTTGCAATTAAGAATCTTTTAATGTGTTCATTTCTTCTTTCATACTATTGTCATTAAAAAAGATAATTAAATTATTTTCAATATGCCAACAAAAAATGATCTAGTGTTTTTTTTTTTGTATAAAACGCTTACACAATCCTGGCAGAATTTAACTATGAGTGTTTTTTGCTGTGTGTATATATAAGCAGAAAAAGAGTATTTGGTTGAATTTAAGTCTTTTTATTTTTGTGTGTTATCTTAGCTGATTATAGTAGCAATTCCTTTTGAGCATATTTATTCTGTTATGTAAAAAAAGAAAAATATTTCATAATATTGTTACATGAGTTTCATTATTAATTTATATTACTAACGATTAGAATTAGATCTTAAGTTATACTTTGTAAACTATAAACTATAAACTCTTAAATAAATTATATATATATATATATATATATATATATATATATATATATATATATATATATATATATATATATATATTAGTTTCTACATCCACGTGTTGTATTAGGCTTAACTTTTCAACTTGTTTTTTTTTCCTATTATGTCGAAAATTATTGGTGTACGGGGAAGGTTGGATCCTCAAAGCATTACTTAACCCTAATTCGCTAGCCTAATTCAGCGACAGCCTTAAAAATCATAATAGGTCTCCAGTTTAGTCCAATGCCTTTTTTGTATCTACATTTGTTGTGTCTGCTGAATTCCAATTTTTTACTTCTTAAGCACTGTGGGTTCTAGTTATTCTTCACTTTTATTTTTATTATATATATATATATATATATATATATATATATATATATATGAAGAGAAGTACCAAAATTACATTTTCAAAAATAAACTACAACTTCACTTCTTTTATACAGTTAGGAAGACTGAGGTGACCTCCCCAACCAAATGATGCTGAGCCGAATCTCAAATAAATAATAAGAAGTTGCAATACATAAATAATAATATGAGAAGACCAATAAACGAGTACTTCTTTCTTTAATATGTATCTGAGCAAGTTGGCATTAAAATTTTAGTGGGCATTTTACTAATTTAAAATAATATTTTAAGAAATATGTTTAAGTGTTTATCGTTACTTTGACCTTCATTACACCATACCTTAATCTTACAGCTAAATATTATAGTACCCCAGTGAAGAATAACTCCATATCTATTAAATTATGTGAAAGGAAAGGTTTCAACTATTTCATTCACATAGTATTCAGTAACAATTTAACAAACCTAAATCTGTATATTTGATTTCTTTAGAAATAAAATGGATTGGAAGAAAAATTGAAAAAGAGTCTGGGATCACAATAGATATGCTATGATCTGGATAGTGATTTCTCATGTAAAATATTTTGTAGTTTCTTACATAAGAAATAACTTTAAGACATTAATTTTTCTTAACATATTTTGTGATTAAAATTCAAGATCTTAATGATGCTTTCATGGTTCTTCAGATTTTTGTTTTCTTAATTCAGTATTAGCCATAATATTCATAACATTTGCCTATTGATCATTAGAAAATTTCAACTTTAGTGCTATATATATATATCAAATATATATATATATATATATATATTTTCATATATATATATATATATCCAAATGCTGAAGATTTTGCTTGTATATTCAATGATACAAATAGTGCGAATAGAATATGAAATGAAGAAAATTAGAGTAAACTAATAAGAGAATGATTAGTATTTTATAAAGCTCAAGAAATTGTTAATCATGTTACGTAATTCTGAAATTACTAGCACACAATTTAGACAAATATTCTTTCCAACTCTCTGGATATTATAACAGGATACAAAACAAAAAAAAATAATATAAGAAAACATTAAACATAAATTACTTTTATATCAAGAAGAAAGTGTTGTCAAAATGAAAAATAATATTTAATAAATCTACATGATACTCAAATCATTTGCTTCACAATCCTGAAAAATTCCTTTTTTTTTAATTATTGGCAAACATATTATAAGTGTCAGTTTTATTTTAAATAAATAAGATACAAAAAAAGTAATAATTTCTCTGCATAATCTTAATTCTTACTTGACCCTTAAAAATTAAGCATGTAATTAAAACTTTTTTCTAAATTGCATTCATTCTTATAAAGAAATAGAACTTCATCACACAAATGATATACCACGTATAAGATACTGTATCTTCAAGCTTTATCACATCATTAACCTAAACATTTTTCATTTCTGTATATATTCCCTTTGCCTGAGAAATAAATTCATAAACCAGAAAAGTCATAATATTAGTTTATCAAAATTCAAAATATGTTTTTTAGCCATATATGAATTTACTAATAATTCCAATGTTAAAGATAAAGAGTAGAAAATAAAATTTTCAAACTTTCCTAATAGCCAAATGGTTTTGATAATCTATCTTTCTCTCTGACTTAAATCATTTCTAAGTATAAATTTCACCTACAGTTAAAATTGAGAAAAAGTGTACTTGTAATTAAACTTTTGCATTAAGTAGGTTAAAAGAAACAGGATTAATTAATACACTTAGAATTATGCTCAGGTACTCATCTACTGTTTTTCTTCTAAATATTGTAATCGTGGTTCTGTTTTCGTTTTAAATTTTATCAGCAGTTATATGTTAATCTGCACGAATATTTCGGAAAACGTAATTCATGACTAATGAAAAAGCAATCAATTTTAGCATTAATATTTCCTTTCTTAGATCACAGTTTAAATTCGAAGTAATTTTACTTTATTCTACATTTAAATGTTTAAAAAAAATGGCATTCATAATCACTGAGACGGATAAGAGGTTTAGTATTATATACATAATTTTAGTATTTCAATTCAAAACAAACTGTGTGGCCACGGTAGTGGAGTGGTCAAGGTATCGGTTCGTGGCTGTTCGTGTCACGAGTCTTCAGTGCCAATAACGACCCACCGTGTAGGGGAGCGATTTACGTTAAATCTGTCGAGAGCCCAAACGTCCTCCCGTTGGTGTGATGTGGTAGTTAGGAGAAAGGGGTGCCTGCTCAGGTGTCGTTCACGTCACTTGACCATGTTTCAAAATTACATGGTTCGTCGCGAAAAGCCCTCGTGTAGCAGAACAGTGCGAGACTTTAATATTCACTTATTCATTCATTAAAAACAAAAGGTTTATGTAACAGTTTGGTGTTTTTCAGCACACATCCGAGGAAATAATTTTTTTTAAAAATTCATGTGTTCATGAAAAGGTTTCAATGAAATTACAGCTGATCATTGTCCTTTAAAATTAAAAAATAGACTATATTACTGGAATTAGATCCATGATGAAACATGGAAGAGATAAAAAAAAAGTGATTTAATGATATTTTGAAATAATGTTTTTTAAAGTATATTTAAATATCACTATCTCCAGAAAAAATTCACGTTCTAACGCCTTTTAATAATATAGGCACCTGTTATAATACAGAAAATGTTTCACAGTTTCACTAATAATTACAAAATTGAATTAGAAGCAAATCATATAAAAATTCTCTGTTTTGTGTACAATCTTGAAATTTTGCTACATTTTATTGATTTATGTGTTTTTAGGTCAATGTGTGATTAGAGAAATTCAAAACTGTAGGAATAAAATTTAAAAAACAGTAATATTACTTCTAAATGAAAGTATTATATATCACAAATTTACAGGATAAAAATAACAGTAAACAAAATTTATCCAAAGGAGAAAAGAATGAATCCATTTACACTATTTCCAGCAATTATATTTTTTGTATAACAGTGGATAAATTGGTTACTCGCAAAGTGTGTATCCCTTTTTTTATTTTAATCATCAAATTTTCTTCGTTTCACCTATCACTGGAGAGATTTTTCTAGACGAATAGACTTGCAGATTAAAGGAAAATGCGTTACTAAAAAGGTCAAGAAATAATTATTAATATTATATCAGTGCTTCTCACACTTTCTATGTTTGCGACCCAATATTCAATCATAATTTGGATCACACACCCCTCCATGTTATAACGATATATTAAATTCAATAATACTATATTTTGATGCTAAGCCCATAATATACGACTTTAATCTCTTAAGTCCCTGCGATGTATATAAACGTCTCGCTCAGCCAGTGTGTTAATTGCCCCAGACCTATATATACGTCTTTCCGAAGTACTATCTTTTCTGTGAACTGATATCCATAAAATTATTCCGAAGGCTTTGGAAAGCAATAAAATGACCTTGACAGTGTTTGCGAAGGATTTACATGTTTCAGAGGATTTGATTATTTATTCTTTTTCTACACCCCATACGCTTACCTACGTGCTAAACGATGGCATTGGGGAACGAATCGCGTAATTTTTAATTGGCATTAATTACATAAACGGTATAAAATATATATTAAGTGACACTGTTGGCATGTAATTTTATGTATGACAAATCCATGGGGTAATTTGTAAACTTGTCCTTAACTTAGTATTATTAAATCAAGTATAAAATAGACACATTTAGAAGTGTATTATAGTGGAAATGAGTATTTTATTTTTTATTATGTCACAATGGATTGGGTTACTTTCAGTAAATTAATAATTTGTGTAAATAATCTTTTGTTTTCGACTTTTCAATATGCTCCTAGTAGGGTTATCCTGCACCCTAAGGGGGTGCACCCCCCAGTTTGAGAAACACTGTATTGTACATATTATGATGAATGACTAATATAAGTCGATTCAAAAACTATTGGTAACGAACATCATAATTTGGAGGATAATTTTAAGAGAGGATAACGAAACCTGAGCTGGCACACAACTCCTCTCCAAACTTTCGTATTACACCAATGAGCGGACTTAGAACTTTGACATATTTATTATGCATCAATACCTCTGAGGGATTGAATGTTAACGTCCATCGCACTGTTCAGCTACACGAGGGCTTTTGGTGACGGACATCGTAATTTTGAACCATGGTCAAGTGACGACATCAATACCTCTACCCTGTATGTTTTAACTGACAATGAGACGGTAATCTTTGACAAAGCCGGTTGTGCTTCAAAGCTAACATCAAAAATAAATGTATCTTACATTTACGATCTGGAAGTTATCGAAATTTGTAAGGCCGTGAAGGTTGCCCTACTCCTACGTTTTCCTCGTGACCTATAGGTTTGGGAGTGAATGAAGAACCAGGTGTTACCAATCTTTATGTCTCTTTATTAAGATTTTAACTTAAAAACTATACAATGATAATATTTATATTTTAACAGCGGATCTGAGGTGAAGAAATACACTATACGTATTACCAAATAAGCGTGACCCGGATCACTAAATCTAACTTTACCGCCTATTCCTAACCTCAGTAAATACACAATTCCTAGTATTAATTTGAACAATCCTACCTCTATACCCTAGGTAAGCAGCAACTCATTCGGATCCTAAATGACGTGGTTTATCTCGTGTGGAATGGTATCCACCTTGATTTAAACGCACTGGCACAAATAGCTGAACTCTTGAATCTCGGATAACTTCTCACTTTTAACTTTAACACTTTTAACCACAGACTAGCATAATCACTTCCCAAAGGCCACACTGCTTACGCTTAACTTGTAATATTTAAAAGGTTCTTAATTTGCATAATCACGCTTCGCTTCTAGATTTCGTTGGGAAGAATTTGCCTTTTCGGCCCCAAAGAACCCAAGAGGAATTTTTAGTTGAAAGCGCGATGAGCCCGTAACAAATTGGCTCAGTTTACTTGTAGATAAATGAGTTCTAAAAGATAAAAAGTAATAATCTGATGTTTTTTGATAAATGTAGTAATTTTTTTCTTCGATACAATGTTGTAGATGGCTAGATAGCCTTATTTTTACATGGTTCATTATGACAATCTAACGACTTTTTTTTTTTACCGTGGTCTTTTTACACATAATTTCAAGTTAGCTCTCAAAAAATAAATATACCGAATTTACTTTAAAAATGCAATTTTTCGTTGACATCGGAGAAATAGGGTAATTGGAACCTATGTGTTATTCTTTGGTTGGTCAAACGAGAGACGAATACGATGGCTACGACAATGAAAAACACGTGTATAAAGCCTGTACAGTTTATTTTAACTGTAATTTTAATAGTGAACAAGTATGAATTTTAAATTATCCTTGAGTGAGTAATTGATGTTTAAAAGAACGACGACCTCTGCACTATAATATTGCAAAATAGATAACTTATTGATATCCAGTTAATTACTAGATTTTAGTAGTTTTGAAATAATAAAAATAAAAATATGTAAAGTATTAGAAACTTCTTAAAAACTGATGTTATTTAAATTTCAACATAGAAATAATAATGCTCAACAATATTTCTCCTTTTAAATAATATCCCCAAAACGTAATCTAAGAATTTCTCGAATTAAAGCAATAAACTTTTCATTACAATAGATAGTCGTTTCACATAATTAACAAAATGGATAAACTGTTTGGAATATATTGTCTATTTTATGCTGCTCGGAACCGTTTCTGTCTTAAGTCTACACAATACCCTAGAAATTTCAAAATTGCTGGATTTTATTTTTTATTTATTTTACATTTTTTGTGATCCATATTATTGGTAAACGCGATCAAATTTCAGATCCGTAACAAATTAGCTTTTATGATATTTGAAGTTTTCTGAGATTAGGTTTTGCTTTCGGTTACATTTTAAAACAAATTTTCTCTCTTAAATTGAATTAATTAAAAATATTTTTGAGCTCAATCAACACTTTTAGTGTGAAATGATTATTAGCTTCAATTTTCATTACTAAAATTATTTCTACTTGATTATGTATGAATATTTTTGAGTTCTCTATGTTACTTAATTCAAATTCACTTCAAGGCTAATTTTTGCTTTAAAAATAATCTTTATAACTTAAAAGCTTTGTCACATTAATTTTTCCTGTTGTGAAAATGACTTAGCTAAAACGTTCTCAGGTTGCTATGAGAAATAATATTTGGAAGAAATGGAATACTACTGAGAGAGAGAGAGAGAATGACGTATCTAAAAATATGCCCTCATATGACACTGCAATTAGATAACCGAATACAAGTATTGGAGATAAAATTGAACATTCTTTGATGTTAAGCATTCTTCAAAATATATTGATGGTAAATAACAATAACATTTATTTTTAAAGATTAAATGAGCAATTAAGGTATTTCAAAAAAACTTTAACCAGGCACGCTATGTTGAGCTGTAAGGTCGCTGCATACTCCCCTTCCAGTGTCAACGATACCTAGTTGGAAGATGAACTTTGCGACCAAACGTGTAGAAAAGCTCAATTCCACAGTAGCAGGTGTTGCCAAACTAGCCCATTCTTGGTTTGAGGTAGTTGAAAGTCAAAAAACTTTGCAAAATAGATTACAGATACCCGTTTATATTGATGTCAAAAAAACACTTTATCCTTTTTGTTAAGTTAACATCCTCATTTACATAAAGTGGACATACATGTATTGAAATGAAAAACATAATGTTTAAAATGAAAAAACTTTCTGACATAAATGTTTTTGTGTTTCAAAATCATTTGGCTTGAAGAGTCAAACATCTAGGTTAATAGTTGTCCCAAAAACTAAATAACCTTCTTTAAGTCGTTCAAACAAAGGGAAGCTGTCAACATTATTTGAGCACTTTTCAATGAAAATATCCCATTAGCTTGAGGGTGGTATTAAAAAAGTAGTTTGCTAAGAGCTTTGAAGTCATGTTTAGTTAAATTGCAGTAAAGTATTTTTTGAATGTATTTTGAAAACACAATCTGGGAAAAGCCATTTGATGGATTAAAAATGAACATGATCAAAACGTTGGGAAGGTTCTAGATGAAAGAGGTGATCTAGTATGACGATGTTTTTGATTTTGCAAGCTTGGCAGTGTCTTGCCCACTTAGCTACATCTGATGAGATTGATGGCCAAACAAAACGCTGCTTCATCAAATGCACTGATCTATGCCAGGATGGGATATATTATGTCTTTTTTGGGATGTAGGGTCTATCTTTATAAACGTTTTTTTCAGACCAGATTTTAATTTTGAAGAAAAAGTGTTTTCTTGGGAATGATTGCTCAGCAGCAATCAGGGTTTTTTTGTGGTCAAGATAAATCCAGCTGAGGATCTTAATTTTTTTTTGCCTAAAAGCATATATTCCTAAACATAGGTTCATAAAACTTAGAAATACCTAGATCTCCAGCATATACCGAAAGTTTAGCCGAGTAATAGCAAGGAGTTCACGGTCGTAGGCAATGTAAGACTTTTCAGATGAAGTTTTTCTGGAAAAGAAAGCCAATGGCTGTAGCTTAATATTTTTAAAAAGAGCAAGCGGGGCAAAGGTGAAGGATGAGCAAGAAGTTCAGCAAGATTAGATAGAAAAAATATTTCTCAGAAGACCAGTTTAAAGGCTTTGAGTCCTTCTTACATATTTAGATACCTTTTAAAAATTCACTTAAAAGATACTGTTGTTCAGCTGCTTTGGGCAAGAAACGTCTATAAAAATTTAACACATAAAAATTTTTCAAAGCCAATCCATAATAATTTTTGTTTGCCATAATTTGGCCAGAATAATCACACCAAATCACTTTAAAATTTAGAAACCATTAAAATATATTTTAAAAACGATTGCATTTTCTGACATTTTATAGACAAAACAAAAAGAAGTCCTTTAGTACTTCATGCATGAATCTTCAAAAGTTTTGTGGTGCATTCAATTTTTCGTATACAGCTATATCACACTAATAGGCTTTGGTGGAATGCCTTAAAAATGTCTTTTTAAAATATCTTCTTGCCATGTAGTGCATGAGCAAAGTCATTCAAATAATATGGGGTAGCTGTCGAACTCAGTAACAGAATTCAGCTGCCTGTAATCCCCAACAGGTCTAACTGTATCAGATTTGGGCACAACATAAGAGGAGAACTTTTTGAAGGTCTAATAATGCCTTGAGCAAGAAGAAATTCAGATTCTACCTTCAATCATTTTATGTAGCCTTCTAGGCCTTGATTTATTTATTTGCTGATTTTTAAAGAAAGGTTTATGAGGTCTTATTCCGAAAGATGTTTTTAAAACTAATGTTTGCATTTGAGGATTGAGGGCTGTACAATATTTGAAAAACACAATGAAAAGAAAGTTTCCACATCCACCAACCTTTTTTTTTTTCTTAAGGTCGATTAAAAGGTTGAAGTGCTTTAGAAAATCAGCACCAATTATAAAATCAAATTTTTAAAACACGCCTTACCCAGGTTCAGTTCTTTACGGACCATACCATAGGCTGGAATTTTGGTAAAGCAGCAAATAAGGAGAAGTTAGACTGAGGTGATTTATTCATAGTTGGAGAGGGTGGGATGACACAGATTTCACTTCCAGAGTCTATGAGGAATTTCTGGCCAGACTTGCCTAATAAAAATAACCGGCTGGTATGTTTCGAGGGCTCTGCCATTCCAGCTATGACAGAGCTTACTCGTTTTTTTGAACAAATGCACAAGGTTTTTGCGGGCCTGTCTTTATAACGGCGATGATAGTAAGATGTCACTTCCTCTATTGACATTTAGAGCGTGAATGTGATCTCCGGCGGTCAGAACTATCGTTGGTGGCGAATCATTGCGCTCTCTTGTCAGTTCAGCCCTTTAGAGACAGCTCTTGGAGCTCGTGGTTGGCTGAGCACTCATGAAGATGACTGGGATGGTGGAGGAACAGTTTTGGCATAGTCGAGGACGCACCAACAACCTTTTATCTGCGATGATAGCCAGTTTATCCAAAGGCTCTGAGGATGCAGATAAAACAGTCTGGATATGTGGTGGCATTCTTTGAAGCCACAAACTTTGCAGAAAGTCATCCTGGAGTTGGCCATTAGACAGCTCTTTCATTTTTCGCAACAGGTGGCTGGGCTTCTCATCTCCTAGCTGAAGGTCAGTAAGTTTGTTAATTTTTTGAGTCTCCGAGTCGCTAAATTGGGTGATGAGCCGCTGTGAGAGAGTGTGATATTTGTCACTGTTCATTAAATTTTTTTAATGTATTTTCAGCATCCAGGTTCGCAACCAAAGCAGAATACTTAGTATCATCACTGGAGATACCACTGAATGTGAATGCATGGTCGCATTGCGCAATATAGACGAACGTTGATTTCCAAAACGGCGGCAGCCGCAACGCAATACGAGCGACTTCAACGGTTTCACTAGATGTTGAATAAGCTATCAATCAGCAGATGCTTCGTTTGAGGAGAAGGAGAAAAAAAATCTTTCGCTACGTACTGATCATCCGTAGTAGAAAATTTGTATTGCATTCGCCAGTAGAACAGAACAGCTTACGTGTTTTTAAGTCCAAAAGGGGTCACCACTGCCGCGTTGCGTGGTTAAGCATTCTTCACTATAACACGGTTGAATTAAATAACAAAAATTTATTAACTTTAAAGATTAAATGAGCAATTAAGAGGTAAGCTTTCAAAAACTGAACACATGGAACCAGGCACGCTAAAGAATAACAGAAATTCAGTTCAGTTTTGGAGTCGTTATGTTGAGCTGTAAGGTCGCTGCACATTCTTTGATGTACCAAAATATATTATGGTAATATATTTCAGTATTTTAATGTTGCGCAACAGAAACTCAAACTTGCCAAACTGCCCCAACAAAAAAACTGAAAAAAAAACGTTTTATATACAAACCTGGTAAATTTTAGCTTAAGTTAACATCCTCATTTACATAATGTACATACATGTATTGAAATGAAAATAATGTTTAAAATGAATTTCTACATAAATGTTTTGTGTTTCAAAACTTTCTTGAAAGTATTAGGTTAATATTAATATGAATAACCTGTCGTTCAAACAAATGCTGTCAACATTATAGGAAAATATATATTGGATTAAAAAAATTAGTCATGTTTAGTTAAAGTAGTATTTTAATGTAGAAAACACACTGGGAAAAATATATTAAAAATAAGATCTAGATGGGTATTATAAGTGTTTCTTTTATGTCTTTACTATCTTTATACACGTTTTTCTCAGACTTTTAATTTTGAAGAAAAAAGTGTTTTCTAATCTCTAGTTTTTCTGTTCAAGATAGAGGCTTAATTTTTTTATATATATTCCTAAACATAGGTTCTATAAAATTTAGAATGGATTTATACCTGAGATCTCTAGTTATTTTTAAAGAAATGCTTAAGTTAATATTTTTAAAAAATCTAATGAATTTTCCAGGATTAGATAGAAAAATATTTATTAAAAATCAACATAACATATATATATATATATAATATATATATATATATATATATATATATATAGTAACACATTTTCAAATCCAATCCATAATAATTTTTGTTTGCAATAATTTAAGAATAATAAATCACTTAAAATGATTAAAAATTTTAAAAATTGAACATTTTATGAGAGTTTGAAAAACTTCAAAAGTTCTTAATTTTATACCTATAACATAATGGCTGTGAAACTGACTTTTTATTTTCCGAATCAGCAATAATATAATCTGAATATAAAACATAAATTATTTTTAGAAGGTTATGGTCTTCAAATTTTATTTATTTATTTTGAAAAGGGTGTTATGTAGCTTTAAAATCTAAATTGAATTTAATTGGCTTACAATGAAACACAATGAAAAGAAACATAATTTTGAGGCCGCATCAAAAAATAATTTTTATTCAACATCTTTAAAAGATGTTTCAACTTAAGATATTTTGCGCAATGGCCTTTTAGTTCTTTTGTATCCACATATTTTTATGAATAATTTTAAATGGAATTTAAGAGTTCATCATGTGAATCATTATGGCCCCCTTTATCCTAATCGTGGTCAGTCTCATAGACGGGGTGTGATTTCAAATCTAATTTACTGAATACTTTTCTTATTTGTGAAGAGAGAGTGCCGGCTGAAGTGTCATCCTTAACGGTTCAAAATTACTCCGTTTAATAGCCCTGATGTTGCTTTATTTCGAAATAAGCTATCAATCAAGTGCTTCGTTAAATGATGCCAATTTAGGAAATCCACTAAGGTATGCATTGCCGAACACAAATTAGATTTACAAAAATTAAGTGAGTGAGTGTATTAATGACGCGCTAAAAGCAATAAAGAGCTGATGGAGATAAACCTCGTAATTTTGAACTATGGTGAAAAGAGAACGATATCTGAGCTGGTAAACTATCACGATAACTATTTACACCAACAGGAGGACTCGAATTAGCCTTTTATCAAATATTAATCATTCTATATAAAGATACTTTTATCAATCTTTACATAATTTATCCTAAGCAATTATTATCTTTTTAAAATGCATAAGATTTTAAGATGAAACACATATACATTTTTCTACGCTTCGTTGGTTAATAACTTATTAGTGCGCTAATAAGTTATTAACCAACTCAAGATTTTGAAGCCTTTGATACAATACTTAGTTATATGACTTTTTTTTAAGTAAACGTTGACATACTCGGAACGTTATTTGTATTAGTTTTCCTAAATTTGGCATTTAATATGAAACAGGTTATGTAAAAGCTGTACATGTTTAAATTAGTTCACTTTTAATCGTTCTGTTAGCTAGGTGTTAATAAAAATAGTACCTTACTTTTTTTCCAAATATATGTTACAAACTGAATATAATTAATAAAATTCACACTCACTGTAAGTACGATGAACAACAAGACCGAAACTTGATTTAAAAAAAGCATATGTAATGTATTCAAACACTTTAATTGTTAAAAATTTTTTTTCTTCTTGAAAAAAGCCAATTCAAATTTGAAAGAAATATTTTTTCAAATTTAGAAAATACCCAGAAAGAGTTATAAAAACATCTCCAGTGTTTAACACTTCTAGTACATATAAACCTAGGAGTTTTATTTTTAGTAAAAGGAAAGCAAATAAAAGATATAAAATGTGTCAATGATATCAAGCCACAAATCTTTGTGGCCATGGTAGCTTAGTGGCCAAGGTTAAGGACTCTCCGCTTTTGAGACATGAGTTTGAGCCTTGTGTCGCTGAAGACCCATCGTATGTTTGGGCCGCTGATAATCCTCTTGGTTTCTCAAATATTCTTCCGGTCTGAGAGTGTGGAAGTAGAAGAGTGTGGTACTCTTGCAGGGGTGTAATCCTCGTCATTTGACCATGGTCCAGAATTAGAAAACCCATCACCTACCAGCTTCTAACAGATTTGTATAGCGACATTAGTATTACTATCCTTCAATGTCTCAAATAGGAAATTTAAGGTCTCTTTTGAACGGCATAGAACTGGAAATTAAGGATTTATATTTGCAATCAAAACCGATATGCCAGAATCAACTGCCAGTTGCATGATAATTCTTAATGTATATATGGTGACATATTAAAGTTTTTAAAAAATTCGAACGCTTATTTTATTTAGAGTACCTATCGTTTAAAATAAAAATAGATATTAACAAAAATGTCAAGATCTGAAAAAAATATGTGAGAATGCTAAAGATTTATATGTAAATTAATATTTGTACAAATTTTTTCTCTCCAACTGTATAATAAAAGCATTGTTCGTAAAAAAAATAGATCTACGAAAGAAACATTCTTAATGAATTATATTTTAATTACCCAAAAATATAGAAAATATCTTGTTAAGTACAAAAAGTAGCTTAAAATAATTAAACTAAAATTTTTAAAAAACGTAGATAACTATAAGAAAATGCCTTTGGCTTTAAAATAAGTAAATTATGCTTAAATTCTTCATTAATAATTTAAAGCTTTTTTCCACTCATCCTCGCCACTTGACCTCGGTTCAAAATTTAATGCGTGTCACCTGTAGTCTGCTTAGTACTACAAAATGCAACATTGATAAATAATCAATCAATTAGTTAAAGTCTTATCTTTTCAAAAACATTCTTTGTGTCTTCTGAGTGTTTGTTTTTGAAATTGTGCATGTATTCTAGATAAATGCTACTATAAAATAAGTCGACTCATACACGTAGAAGGACATATGGGAGTGCGGTGGATTATATATACTGGAAACCAGCGATTGAGGGTTCTCCAATATAATCAAACCCCGAACATCTACACTTAAACTGGATGACTTGGTTGTTGTAAACAACCATAATAAAGTAGTATTCGAAGCTAAATGTCTGGATTCAATACAATAAATGCCATTTATTTTATGTTTAATACAGTATGCTTGGCAGTTTTCCTTAAATCTGCCTGTTATGGAAATTTAATTTTCTAAGCAAATGTCTTGTAGTTAAAAAATTATACAAGTTTTGGCTGTTTCATCGTTTTTTATTAATTAAAAGTATAGAAAAAAAATTAGTAAAGTTTTTAATGTTTAAATTTTTTTTAATGTTTTTGTTGGACAAGATTGATTTCCTAGCCACCAGAGGGCCAGCGACAGCATTCACGACATTTCACGGAGGAAAAACCATTCGATTCATCCGTAGGAGATTGCTTTCTTTCTGGTTTGATACTACTGGTGAGAGATAGTAGTGAGTTTTTATATTTAAATAAGTCTATTGTTTTCTTTTACGTTTATATAGAATCGATTAGTTTAATACTTGTGACGTGGGTCATAATTTTTTACCTATTATATAATAACCCTACAGTAAAATTATGAACTTAATTTTTATCACGTGATTTTCGTATAATTTACTAGAGATGGATTACATTCTGGAATTGAGCTAATTTAATGTTTTCTAACTCTTATTTTGAAATATATGCAGCAGCTTTAGTTTTTTATTCCTCAACAATTATTTGAAACACATCGAAAGGAAAATGTATGGATCTGTTTCTAAAAATATCAGCACTTTCACTTAGTGTTTAAATTTCTAAGACTTTCGCTAAGGCCAGTATTATTTGACCAAGATCCTTAAGGGTTTAAATTTTAATTTCCTGCCATTTCATAATAGATATGATAATCATTTACTATATATTTACTTTCTATACTTTAAAAGAGTAACGTTTGTAATAACTAGAGTTTTAATATGATGGCATGGAAATTGCATTTATTTTGTTGTTAAAGAGTTGTGTATACTATAAGGGAAAATTTTGTTATTAGAAGCTAAATAAAATTGAATTTATTATTCAGAATTGTGAAAAAAACTTTTCCTCATTCTCTGAAATTTGAAAGTTTTTAGAATACAAGCGTAATTTTAAACCAAACTAAGGTACAAGTTTGTTTGTATGCATATTTGTTTGATTGACTCTTTGCAATAATAAAATCAATGCGTGAAGGAAAAATTCATATTCTTTCAAAATTTTGAATATATCTGTAATTCTTTTATGTGATTCCCTCTTATTTTAGTATTAATGAAAGTATTACTGAAAACAATTTCCGGTAAAATCCTAGGAGGACTCACTGGTGTTTTTTGGCGGCAAAATTTTTTCGCCAAATTGAGAAACACAAGTTTTTCAAAATGGCGTCAAAGACGAAAACTCTTGGAAACCGTATGTGTCAGAGAAGGGGGGAATGGGGGCAAAGAGCAACAGTTGGTTTCTGAAAGTGGTGGGGAAGGTACGAAAAGTTCAAAAATCATGAAATGAACGGAGTTTCTGGAATGGCGTCGGGGACACCTGAAAACCATTGGTAGTAAATGTTTTACAAAAAAAGTATGAAATTTGCTTTTTGCAAAGATAAAATCGGGAAAAATACATCCAATTAATCATTTTAAAAAATAAATACGGAGAAACTAATGAAATGCATTTTAAAAAGCACTCAAAACCACTACATGATTTATTTTTTTAAAAAAAAAAGGACGGAATGAGCATTTCGCAAATATGAAATCGAAGAATTGCATTAAATTAATCATTTTAAAAAGATAAAAATGGAGGAAGCAATGAAATTCATTTTAAAAAAGCATTCTAAAACCAGTGTGTAGTACATGATTTACATTTTAAAAAAAAAAAAAAAGGACGAAAGGAGTGTTTCGCAAAGAAAAATCGAAGAAATACATGAAATTTTAAATTTTTAAAAGGCACTTACCTTACTCTTACGGGTCATACATACTTCACGACAAAACATGAACCAGTCCACGACAGTATTCTTATTGACTTTCAAGTCATTCACAACTAACGCATTCATGCTCTTGCCGAACCAATATCTGGTCAAAAACTCATATCGTGAAGCAATTAAACTAGCTTTCATTCACCATTCTAATGTATCTTTCCCCCCACAAAGAAACCTTGTGCCCAGGAGCACAAAGAAACCACAAGCCATTCTTAACACAAACCGGTGCAGAGCAAACCTTCTCAAGCGAAGTCAGTGTCGTAGCC
The DNA here is from genome assembly GCA_019973935.1 of Trichonephila clavipes. Lineage (NCBI taxonomy): Eukaryota > Metazoa > Arthropoda > Arachnida > Araneae > Nephilidae > Trichonephila > Trichonephila clavipes. The sequence goes on along the minus strand of BMAU01003999.1, from coordinate 21,969 downwards.
TCACTTTCAAGTAATTTCCTTTGTTATTATTTTAAAGATTTTTTTGTTAAGGACTAGATTTCATTTCATTTTCTACATAATTTGTATGCGTAGTTCCTGCACAAAATTTATATTCATATTTTAAATATGAAGTTTCTATTCTTAAAATTAATTATACATTGTATATGATTTGTAACATAATTTATATTTAGAAAAAAAGAAATATTGATCAAGTACTTTTTGTGTGTGTGTGTGCAAGTTATTCTGATATACACTCATGTCCATAAATTAAGGCTAATTCAGAGTCAAACGGAAAAAAGGAACTCAAAAATATATATATATAAATATATCACCCGTAAAAAGACTACACACATCTTCAAGAATCATTTGCGATTTGCAGGAAGCCACCAGATGACAACTATAGTTCGTCACTATGATGATACTGTAAGAGGGAGATATATAAGGAATACAGGCAAAGACATAATATTTCTCGCAAGCGCTCTATAAGCCTTTCAGTGCGACAACTGCATAGTTAAGACACAAAGGACACATTTGAATAATTTCTTACGTGGTAGAATTATCGGGTGTCTGGAATGTGGGAGTATCCAGTTTGAAGTATCCTAGGAAAACTTGAAATCGCCCAAAGTGTAATTGGCTTTGTCTTTCAAGATGATGGTGATGTTAGTAGAAGTTACAGCACATGTTGCCTCAGAGTTACAAAGCTAAATGAGGACTGGTATTTAACAGTTACTGCCAAAAGAAACAGACAAGCTCAGCATCAGACCTGTCTTGTCAGCTCTTTTCAGCTACTGGTACGACCGTTTCAAGGCAGACCATGTACAGACCCTTGAGGCATATTGTTCTATATATCTGCAGACTTGTCAGATGTGTTTAACTTACTGCAACTCACTGTCGCCTGCGGTTAGTCTGGGATAGATAGCATGCATCGTGGACACCGCAAATGCTGATGGTTGCAGGATTACTCATTGGGGGGGGGGAATTATTATGGGTTCCCGAACTAACATTCATGTTCATATTGGAACAATGGCAGGCGAAATCTATCGGGATATCATTCTGGAACAACATGTACTTTTGGTAGGGGTGCCATGGGCGCAGAATTTGTGTTTATGGATGACAACACTCGTCTTCACAATGCAAACATCGCAAACGAATGCCTTCAATCGGAGGATATCACCCGTATGGACTGATCAGCATTCTCACCGGACTTTAATCCAGTAGAGCATGTATGGTACATGCTTGACTTATGAGTTGCAGCCCGTCAACCACCTCCTACATATTTATCTACCAGAACTTCAGAGAGCATTGCTTGATGAGTGGCATAATATTACCCAAAATCAGATCGATAATTTGATACTTAGCATGCGTAAGAGTTGTAAGAACTGTAGAGACATACTATGAATCAAACATCATACCAAGCCTGTATTATTGATTTTTGAAAATAGACTTTTTTTCTTTGTTTTGCTCCAGGGAGCAAAATTGTATTTTTTATTATATCAATTATGTAGCTTTTTTTTTTCTATTTACCTTTTGTTTAATAAATAGGCTTTACAAATAAGTCACATTTGTGTTGAGTCTGGCTCTTCCTTGCCTGAACTTACATTATCCTTACTTTATAAAAATGAGTGTAGTATGTGAATGATTTCTATTAATTGTAATGCAACAAGTACCAAAGAATATAAAATATGGACTGCGAAGTACATAATTTATGTGATGACAATTTATCATTTATGGCAATTAAAAACACGCGTTTAAAATGGTTGCCAAAATTTCACAACTCATTTTGACCAAGTCAATGTATAATTATCAACATATATTTATAATTTGAAATTAATACCACACGAATTTCAAAATATATATTAGTTTTTTATTGATTCAGCAGTTGTTAATAATTTAAATTGTAGAAAGTAATTTTAAAAAGTATTAATACATTTATGTATGTATATATATGACATGTTTCGAGCCTGAATCAGTCTTAATTTTAAAAAGATTTTTATTCGATGAAATCTGTACAAGTTCTGATGCTAAGAGGCAGAGAGAAAAAGAACGCCAAAGTGAAATCTAAGTGTTTTATCACTTAAGCCAGATGTGAGAAGTACCTCTGATTTTATGAGTGTACTTGAAAGTTAATGTTGACATATAGGGCTATTAAATCTAAGGATCTGGAATTAGACATGTTTATTGGCTAGGCCATATGTTCGGAAGAAATAAATGGGTAATTAGTTTGATACTTGAAGATGAAATGAAAAATATGAGTTAAGTGCTAAATAGGGAATTTAATTATCCTTACATATATATTGATCTATTTTATATTTAATGAATGGTAATGCCATTTAAGTGTTATTTAGAACAGCTTCTATGCGTTTTTACGGGCTTCTTAGACACAGTCATAAGCAGATATTTTGTACACTATTTCTTAATTGTAAGAAATTCTCCTCAAAACGTTCCCTCACGGGACTCATCCTTTGTTGATGAGTACGGTGGTTTTAATCTTGAGACATCCTAGTGATCGATTTCTTTTCCCAAGGTGTTTACTGTCTTTGGTAAACACGTGTCGCGAATTCGGGATAGCCTATTGATCCATCTCTATTTTTGACCCTTTTTCTTGTCATCCAATTTCCTCTTTCTTTCCTTTCCCGTCCAGACTACAGTATAAAATGTTTTTTTTTTAATAAACTTCATTACACTTATAGATTTATTTGTTGTATAATTGTAATGTATTAATTGTTTGGGTAATTTGTTAGATTACTTATATTTTTTGTTAATAGCATAGTTTGTTTATTTTTTATTTTGTATTTTATTAATTTGTTTACATTTGTAATGGATTTTTTCTTCTATTTTTCAATGTTCGTTTTCCTTTTTTTTTTTACAAACATCTTAGGTTTGCCAACCCACATGTTTGCCGGGTTAGGCGTCCTGTAAAGACACGTTCCTTTGGTCATGCTTCGCTGTAAACGGGAGGCAGGTGATAAGTCTCTTTTGAGTACCCGGAGAGACACTGATGTCGGGCTAGTGATGTTGATAAAAGATGTTGGACTTTTCCGTTGAATCCTTTCCCTGGGTGTAATCCGTGTCTGGCTTTGCAAGTTGACCAGTACACTGCTTATGAATCCATTCTGTCTGTGCTAGGCCTCGTTTTATACGACCTTAATATTGATGAAATTACTTCTTGTACCAGGTTTTACTTATATCTTTGCCAAAAAGTTATATGTTAACCAAATCACCATTTGCTATTAATAAAGCACTAATAGAAATAGGTGGTGGGCCTAAATCTGTAAAATGTTTACGATCCGGTGATCAACCAGTCGAAACATGCTCTGCTCTTCAATAAAAATCTTTTCTACTTTCTAAATCTTTTCTTGATTCTCCAGCAACGATAAACCCACACAAAACTCTTAATCCCTGCAGAGGTGTAGTTTCCGAAACTGATCTGTTGACCACCCCTGAAGAAGAAATCCTGGACTAATTTTCTGATAAGGATGTGATTCAGGTTAGAAGAATAACAATAAAAAAAGATGATCTGCAGTTATTCCAGCAAAACATATAAATTGAAATTTCATAGACCTAAACTACCACCACAATTAAAAAAAGCTGGATATCTAATTTGTAAGATTCGCCCATTCATTTTAAATCCTCAGTGCTGCTTCAAGTGTCAGAGTTTCGGACATTCACAAACTTCCTGCCGCTGACAACTAACAGGCTCTAGGTGTGCGTCTGCTGGATATTCTTCCTCTGACTGTAGTGTAGAGCCTAATTCTGTATTAACTGTTCACAACCCCATCCAACGAAATCTAAATTATGCCGTAAACGGGAAATAGAAAAACAAATACAAGAAATTAAAACTATAACACAAATATATCTTACTTTTAGAAGACAGAAAATTAACACTCCCAGATATCACAAACATACGCCCAGGTTGCTAAATCTTCAACAATATACGTTAATACTCAAACAGATGAAAACATCACAAAAATAAAATGTCTACCTTTAAATTTACTCTTCAACCGCTTTCATCTATCCCGAAACCAAATATATCTTGTCTCAGGGAATGATGAAATTAGGAATATGAGCAAATCTCTAAGGGATATGAAACTTCCACGGGAGATGTGTCAAAACACAGTCTCTTCAAGGTCATATCCTTGATGAAAGTAAGTGATTTTGTAAAATTCCTGAGCTGTTTCAATGAAATGATGAAATAAACAATTCAGGATTCGTAGAGCTCTATTTTTGCTTTCTACCAGTTTCCTTTATAGATTACTTGCAATCTGCGGAGTGTGCTAAATGGGGTTCCACCGTTAATCAAGAATTAAAATAATGTACTCTTGCACATAAAATCTTTACAATATTCCTATCGTTGTCAGTATAACGGGAAGTACAATTTATTGTAAACATTATTATTATACTTCTCTGAAATTCTACAACCTTAAGAACTAATTCTTGATGATGCAAAGATTTAGATTTTGTTAGTTGTTTCAGGAAACTCCCGAGGGTTCCTTTCTAAGTAATACAACAATAGCCATTGAAATACAAATTATTTATTCGAAACTAATTAATAAAAGATTTAGATGGTTAGGCTGGTATTTTTTTTAAAGAAAAGGACATTTGTAGTAAACTTTCAAACGATTTTTTCGTGAATATACCGTATTTACCTGTATATAATCCGCGGATTATGTGTTTAAAAAGTTTCAAATTTCGTTGTGCGGATTATACGCCGCCGCGGATTATCTGAGAAAAAACATTCTCCATCAGAAAAAATAACAAAGTTTTCAAAGAAATGCTGTTTATGTTTTATAAAATAAAAGATGGCGCTTTCACGATTCGGCTGACGTATTACGGCCATAATTAGTTTTTGTCCAATTACTTTCAAGAACGAATTCTGTTCATCGGAAGGAAATAGCAGTTACAAGTCGCTGGCATCATTTACAACTTTGTCTTGACTAGAGGTGTTGCATCCTTTGAAAGTTTTTATCATGATGAAGCATAAGCGTGTTAGCTATACTGCAGACTTCAAATTAAACACTGTAGAGAAGGCTAACGAAGTAGGAAATCAAGAAGCTGCAAGATTTTTCAACGTTGACGAATCGAATATTTGTTTGTGGAGAAGGAACAAGACTAACTTCGAAAATTGCGATAGACGTAAAAGGGCCGATCGTCGTGGAAAACCTCACTGGCCAGAATTAGAGGCAGAAATAAATAAATGGATTTTAAAAGAAAGGGACGATGGAAAAGCTGTCTCGACAGTTAGCATCAGTATGAAAGCCAGAGTGTTATTGCACGCGAAATGAATATTAACTTATCTGGTGGGCCCACGTGGTGTTACCGGTTTATGAAGTGAAACAATTTAGTCGTTCAACGGTCGAACAGAAATTACCTGATGACTGACATTTTGCAAAAAATTGTTGAAAATAATTTTACAACTCGAGGATTTGATTTATCTGACGACTTTTTGACATTTTGCAAGCAAATTATTGTTGAAAATAATTTTACAAAAGATTTGATTTATATATATATATATAATATGGACGAAGTTCCATTATCATGTGATATTCCACCTACCAGGACCGTCGACGTTCAAGGAGCAAGTGGTATTCCTATAAATACTACTGGAAATGAAAGAACGTCATTTACTGTAGTTTTATACTGTGCTGCAAATGGTTTGAAATTGCCGCCGATGTTAATTTTTAAAAGAAAACGCTCCCAAAAGAAAACTTTCCTAAATGTGTGGAAATTCGTGCGAATGAAAATGGCTGGATGAATGAGCAAATCATGTTGTCATGGCTGCAGACTATCTGGAGAAAAGGCAAACATTCTTTTTTTCGTCCAAAGGCATTTTTAATTATGGACTCAATGAAATCACATGTGAGTGAAAACGTAAAAAATGCTCTCAAGTCCGCGTCGGCAAAAATTGCCATAATACCTGGAGGACTGACAAAAAAATTGCAGCCTTTAGACGTTGGTAATAATAGATCATTCAAATCCAAAGTTAGAAAGTTATGGGAACAGTGGATGTCCGATGGAGAAAAAAAAACTATACAAAAACGGGAAAATTGAAGCGGGCATCATATGAAAATGTCTCCCGTTGGGTCCTGAAAGCATGGAATGACGTCGCTGAAACTACAGTAAAGAACGCTTTCCGAAAATGTAATATTGTCAAAAATGACTCTGACGATGAAGAGTCTTTACTATCGAGTGACTCGGATGTGTTACGTGAAGATTTGATAAATTTATTCATTTCCGAATCTGATGAATCAGATTTTGAAGGCTTTTTTAACTGTTAATAAATTTTTTTCATCATTCAAGATATTTTTATTTTGAAAGTGTATATAAGTTAAAAGGGGGATATCTTAATATTTTAAAAAATTTTCCGCGTGCAATGTTTTGCTTAACTTAAAACATAGATGGCAGTAGCAGAGAATTTTTTTTTTTTTATTGAGATTATCGTACAAAATATATTATGATACATATTTAAATAGATGTTTTATTATAAATGTTGTCCTCTGAACAAATTCTTCTATTTTTAATTCTATTTTTTATTTTATGTGTCTCCTTATCGGCAATTTATATTTTTTGGATTATTCGCCACCAAAACTGCCGCGGATTATACGATGTTTTTTTTTTTTTACTCGAAAAAAGGGCTCTGTGGATAATATGCAGCTGCGTATTATATACAGGAAAATATGGTAATTAATAAATAACGGCTTATTTTCATTTCTGTTAAAACACGTTAATTTGTGTCATATCGAAATACATTACTTTTTTTTTTTTTTTTTTTTACAAGCACACATTTTTGTTTTATATTGTAATTTGAATTTTACTCTAAGGAACACTTTTTAAATCCTAAACCTTCAAATAAGAATAGTTTTCCTGCAGAGGTTGATTAATCTCTGGAATGGTTTCGATAAATGTTGTAGTTATTTGAAGGCAATCCTTTATAAAATTCCAACTCTGAAGAACCAATTTGGTATAAATAATTTTTTAAATCTAATTCAATCCCCACTATGTTATTTTCATCTAATAGACCTTTGTTTTAGGTACAATCACCAAAGCTGTGAAACTTACTAACACATCTTTTAATTTCTTCAAAGAGACTTCATTCATTTTTCAGCTGATCTTTTCAGATGTTTTGCCGCTTTGTTCCCTTTGATCTTTAATGCTGTCTTCTTTTTGGCACGAATAGCACTGAATCTTCGATCCATTTCCTTCTTCTATTGTATTCCTACATAATGCTTGCACCGGATTTTTACAAATGTTACATGAAAGAACTCTAGTATATAGATTCTATTCTACAAAAAACACTTTAATAGCTGTATATCTAGGCCTACCATTTACAATATTGCACTCTGGACACAGATGTGTTAATTCGTGTACAACAACAGCTGCAAACTTACGACCAATATAGCTTCATAGTATAGGAGGACAACTGACTTAGAAAAATAATTTAACAGATTAATTTCTACTTCAGAAGTTCTTTTTCAAGTCAACAGTCGAAAATTGCTGAAATTTGTTGGGTGGTTTTAAGTTTTATACTCATTTTTAATTTCTAATCTGGATATGACTGTAAGTCAACTGAATCAATTTAGCCATGATGATTGAAGTCGCTAGATACACACAATTGGGTAAAAACGATTCTTTGGTTAGAATTTTTTTTTTACTGACTTGCCGTGCACAGCTTTAAAAATTCCAATACAATAAAAGTAGATAGAAGGTATTTAACGATTTCAAACTATGTAGCAATTTATTTCTTCCTCCATGGCCAGTTGACTTGTGTTTCTCGGAGTGTATGATAAAAAAAATACTTTCCGTTGGTGCTAATTTTACAACTGGGTCTCGTATTCAGACTTTCTTCAAAACAAAACGTTCTTTAGTAACCACTTCCATAACATCATATTTTTTCCATAATGAAACTGTTTGTGTTCATTTCATCTTAAGTAATGATTTTAATTTAAATTCTTAAAATGACTGTTACAGCTTCTACTTTTTCTATCCAATTAGATATCATGATAGTTTCTGTAAACTATTCCTCAGCTACAATTTTGGTCAGATTTTTTTTTTTTTTTTCAAAATCTGAACTCATTTTTAATTATGTAAGCATTTATAAAAACTCAATATGCAAAACATTACCAGGAGCAAGAAACCACTTAAAACCATAATTTGTTTTAAGTAAACAATTATAAACAAGAACATATATATTTTGATACGAGATTTGTTTTTGCTAATTAATACATTAATTACATCAGTAAAATTTCAATTTTCTTTCAATTTCTTTTTCAATGCTTAATACTGCAAGTTTTTGTAAGTATTCAGCACACTTGTTTGACCACAGTGTAATTTTTTAAAAAATAATTTGCCTAAAGAACGCTCAGCTCTTGTTGATTGATTGAATATTAATGTCGCACTGTTCAGCTACACGAGGGCTTTTGGCGACGGACCACGTAATTTTGAACCATAGTCAAGTGACGTGGACGACACCTGAGCTGGCACCCCCTCTTCTAACTACCACACCACAACAACGAGAGGACGTTTCAGCTCTCGACAGATTTAACGTGCATCGCTGCCCTACACGGCGGGTCTTTAGTGGTACTGGGCTCGAACCCGTGACAAAGCAAGTCACGGTTCGATATCTATACCACTCGGCTACCGCGGCCACTCAACTCTTGTTAAAGTAACGGGCAATGTGAAGAAAAGTTGCAAATCGGCTTTAAAAACTCATTATAATTATTATTTAATATATACTTTGTCATGAGTCTTACGTGGCCGCGGTAGCCCATCGGATCGTGGCTGGCTTTGTCATTCTTACCACTTAAATCTGTCAGCAAAAAGGAGAGGGGGTGCCCAATTTTTAACTTTAGTTTTCAGATCTTCATCTTTGTTATACAGCTTTAAAAGATCTTCATCTTTGTTTTTTAAATATTTTTTCTCAAGTTTTTATTTCAGTGTTTATTTTGAAATTAAAAATAATATATTCGGTATACTTTAAATTTGTCTTCTATTTGTACAATATCAGTTACAGTATTGAAAAATAACATCTAAATTCTTCTATCGGGGTTCTTCTTACTTCATTGTGGCTGAGGTAGGCTATTGGTCATGGTCACGGACTCGTGGCCACCGTGTCATATGTTCTAATCTAGTGCCACTGAAGACTCGCCGTGTAGAGGAACTGAAGCACTGTGTGGTGTGGAAATTAGGAGAAGGAGGTGCCAGCTCACACAGATAGTGTCCTCGTCCTAGGGCCTCCCACCTCTCTTCCCCTTCCACCAACCACACGAGAGGACTTGTGGCTTGACGGTTATTTAGAGTACCCCCATGCGGCAAAGGTACTATACATTTACAAACATCCATGTCTTCTCCAGGATTCGAACCCAGCCCCTATGGCAGCTTCGCTAACTACTATACCAGTTGGGTGACTATTCTTAAATATACAAATTATATTTTAGCTTTTTTTTTCTTTGACTAAAAGTGCGTAAAATGGTGTAGTTTTTGGATTTAAGTTTCAATATTATTGAGTAAATTAAAAGCTGAGTCAAAAAAGGAAATTTTTTTTCTTGAAATTGTTTATTGATAGGTTTAATTTTGGGCAATATTGCAAACCATACTATTAAGCAAAATGACTAGCATTCCTTGAGTTGAATCCAATAGACTTTTAGTTTCGGATACCTCGGTATAATAATTTACTTCAACAAATTCTTCTAGAATATTACAAGTTTGTTCCAACTGTGTTACACTGCCTTAATCGAATCTATTTTAACTTCCCAATAAGTGGTGCATAAGTGTTTTGAGAGTAATTGTGCTTAAATACTTTTGTGGAGTTTCTTATTTTATTGAAGATGCAGAAAATAAGCAATTTAAACATTTGAAAAGCCTTCCAAAATATTTACAATATATACTACTAGAAGCGACAGCAAAAAAATTAAATAGTGTGCTAGGCAAAAAAGAGTGCGTGAGGCACATAAACTGCATGATATTTAGAGAAATTATTCTAGATTTTTCCCTTTCATGTTCCTATAACTATTTTGTCATCTACAATTCATGACATCTAACTCAATCTCACTTGACCTTTTCAAAAGAGTTTCTGCTGGTCCTATTGGCTGCGATAGACATGTCGTTATGATCACAAACTCATGGCCAGAGTGTCGAGAGTTCAAATCCTGTAGCGATTGAAGAAATCCACCGCGTCGATGGGGATGATTCATGCAAAATCTGTCAAAATTCAATATACTTCTCAAAAGAGCCTGAACTAGGATTTTTGAAACATTAACATTATTTTCAAAGTCATGATTAATTAAAATAATTACTGTTGTATTTCTTATAAAATATTCTCTACTTTGATGCGTTAAAATATGAATAAGACCATCAAAATTATGTACTTCTAACAAAAGTCAATTTTGGGGGGGAATTCTCGAGAGTTTCCCAAATAAAATAACAAAACATTTGTATTCTCAAGAATTAGTTTTTAAGGTTGTGAATATTCTGACATGTATAATAATAATAATAATGTTTACGAAAAACTGTTCTTCTCATTATACTGATAACGATAGGAATATTGTCGACCCCCTCAATCACGGAGCTTCGGTGCACAGCGTCCATCGCACCCCCAAGTTGCCAGTACTGGGTAAAGGGGAGTGGTAAAATATGAAATAGAGCTGTGTGATTTATAACTTGTTCATTTCATCATTTCTATGAAACAGTTCAGGAATTTGACTAAATCACTGTCATCCAGAAAATGACCTTGGAGAGAAGATACTTTAACATCTCCCATCAATTCATCATATGCCTTAGGGATTTAATCAAATTCCTAATTTCGTCATTGTTCTGCGACATCTCTTATCTATTCCTACTGTTTCCACATCATTATCTTCAACCCCAGCAAACCTCTTGCCATCCACCTTTTCAATAGCAGCTACAATGTCACAGCCTCAGCCTCCTATTTTTAAACCCTCTTTTCCTGCATACTTATCAGATCAAGCAACCCTTATAAAATCAAGAAAGCATTTTCCATGTAAATGTAAAGCCTTACAAATTAAACTGTTGCATCTAATCCTTCACCCATAATTTCAAGCATTACATGCCGTAGTCAACCTTCCTCTGTTTCTGGTGCAAATCGGGATTTAAAAGCTAACACTAAAAATCGGATATGCAAAAAAGTTAAATAAATAAAAAAAAATGTGTAATAATCTAAGTAAATATACTTCAAATAGAAATAATAATGACACCGCACAAACCTCAGAAAAGTGCACTCATGCAGGATGCATCGGTTGAGGATATGATTGAGTATGATGAGAATGGATATGTTTTGTGTGTGGAAAATATACCAATGAAAAGTACTGAATATTCAAACATTATAACATTCACACGGATTCGAAATGGCAGGAAGTAAATTTTTCACTTTTACTTTCATAATTTATATTATAATAAATTTCATAATTTTTTTTATATTTATACTACAAATAGCTGGTTAAGAAATTTAAATTTGTTAAATGTCTTAATTCGGTTTTTATTTTTGCATTTTAATTTATCTGCTTTAACATTTCTGACTCTTTAACAGGGTCCTTGTGTTCTTGTCAGGTTTTGTATATATTTTGTAATGTTTATAAACGCAGTTTCACCAAATTCGGCTCCAACACTCCCAAAAAATCGTTAAAAACTACAGAAATTTCTATTTGATTTATATAAAGTGAAAACTAGAGACATTGTCTTGAAAATCTCCTGAAAATTATCAGAATAGTTTGTTTAATAAAGTTATTCTCAAAACGCATTTAAATATCTCATGAATCTAAGCAGCTTTATCAAAAAGTTTTCAGTCTCACACAAGTTTTTCTTTGCTAAAGCCTTTTTGATTAAGTTTCCCTTGAAATATAATTATGTTTTTATTTAGATATTAAATCTTGTTTTTTTCACTTTTAAGTTTGATGTGCTCGAGAAGAAAATTGAGTGCATGAAAACTAAGCTGGTTGCAGATTAAAGAGCCCTATGACAAGAAAAAAATAAAAGTTATGTTTATTTTCATCACTCTAGTTTCATTAAAATATATAATTTGCATTTCATACTTTAACTGTGACTCGATTTTTTTTATCAAGCTATTGTTTAATATGAAGAAATTACAAGTATTTCTTCATACCTTAAGGTAAAGTATGAATATCTTTTCAACAGTCAAAATATGTGTAGAGTTTATATGTGTCAAGACAGGCAAAAACAGAAAGACATGATTTCTATAGGTTTTGTTTAATTATTTCAAGTTAATTTAATGATCAAATTAAAAATATTTGCATTTAGTATCACAGAATATTAAAATGAAATTTTAATAGAAGTTTTAAGAAAAGTTAATTTGTACTTGATAAAACTCCAAATTATCAAACATTTTTGTAAAAATTTTATGTGCTCATATATATTTCAGGAAATTTATATATCCCTTTTTCAAATCACAAATTAGATACCTATGTTTTGTTGTATATGTGCTACTGAAGATATAAGTGATTATTCTTTCATAATCACTTATTATTTGTGCTTGTTGAAAAGTTTTATAAACAAATCACTTACAGAAAATCTTAATGTTTCAAGCAAATTGCAGTGAATATCATGGGGATAATTTTCAAAAATTGCTATGCATTTTTTAAAATATGACACATAAATTCCTAAAAAGTGCAGTATCTCTGGAATATATCAATTCATAGAAATGAGTTATCAAATAATACATTTATGGTCCATTTCTGTCTATAGGAGCAGATTTAATGTTTATGTTCTTATGAAAGTCATTAGCATTTCTGTTTCAAAATTTCCCAAAATTAAACAGTTTAAAAAATTTCAACACCCGTGACAAATACAAGTAATTATTTCTATATTAAATTCAATGTGTGATACTAGTGTTTTGTTTTATGGCTTAAATGTTTCAGTTATATGAAAAAAAGTAAATTGGTTTCTTGACTTTGTTATGGAGACTCGATAATTGATTTCATTTCCTGTAATTAGAATTAATTTGCAACTTTTTCTTTGAATACTGCATATATATAAGTTTAAATTATATTTACTTGTTGAAAGTATAATTAAATATCCTTATTATATCAAGGCAGTTATTCATCAAGAAGTGTTTTAGAATTTTTTTTTATCAATACAAAATAATGGTAATATTTTTGGTTGAGTCCTAGGAGGACCCACTTTTGGTCGCCAAATTTTGAGCGATAATGGTTACAATATGGTAACCCTTCCATTTCATCCAAAAATTTGGATTTTCAAATCACCGAAAAAAATGGCAACCCTAAAAAAAGTGCAACGTTTTTCGCCTTTTCCGAAAAAACGTCCTTTTGACATTTGACTTCGCTTGAGAAGGTTCCATCGGTTTTTGTTAAGAATGGCTTGTGAAAGGAAATTGCTTGAAAGTGAGGCTACGACAGGTTTTTTTGTGCTCCTGGGCACAAAGGGGAAGAAAGAGACTTTAGAATGGTGTATGAAAGCTAATTTAATTGCTTCTCGTTATGAATGTCCGAGGTGTAAAAAATAAATGCGTTTGCAAGAGCGAAAGGGAACGGTTGAGGGCTACGAATGGCATTGCCGCAGCCAGTCGAAAGATAATCCCCACGACGTCGTTCGGAGTGTGAGAAAGGGCACTTGGTTTAGCGAAAGCAAACTTGCTATAACTATTATCTTGCGTTTGACGAGATATTGGTTCGGCAAGAGCATGAATGCGTTCGTGCTGAATGACGATCTAACGGTCACAAGTTGGTGGATGACAATTTTCATGAATTCCTTGCATCCATCGCAAGGGTGTATCCACCAACGGAACATGACGAAATGCAAGCGTAAGGTAAGTGCCTTTTAAAATTTTTTAAAATGATTGATTTCATGCATTTCTTCGATTTTATCGTTGCGAAACGCCCCTTTCGTCCTTTTTTTAAAATGTAAATCATGTTCTACACACTGGTTTTAGAATGCTTTTTTAAAATGAATTTCATTGCTTTCTCCGTTTTTATCTTTTTATAATGATTAATTTAATGTATTTATTCAATTTCATCTTTGCGAAACGCCCATTTCATCCCCCCCGCTGACACATTCACTTCCCAAGAGTTTTTCGTCATTGACGCCTTTGTAGCGGTATCTAAGTAAAACCAGTACTTAGACATCACACGAAGACGATCGTCTTGGCGTGATCGATAAAGTACTGGCGTTCTCTTGGAACGGAAGGTGCCCGGTTCGAATCTATACCTACATTGGTGACCCTGGACTGAAGCAAGAAAACGCAACTTTCTGAACTGTAATGGCGCCATCTACCGCAAGAGAAAGTAAATAAAAAAAGAGAGTGAAAAAAATAATAAATAAGAAAAGAAAAATATAAATAAATAAAACACATACTCTCTCCGAAACAAACGATAGATCATCTTTCTCTCATCTCAGCAAGAAAAATAAATAAGAATAAAAATAAATAAGAATGAGAGAGAGAGAATAAAATAAGTAAATAAATAAAAAAAAAACAAATGGGGGGGAAATCGTTCGCCTATCCACCTCACTGGTGGGAGAGTAGTGTAGCGGTATCTAAGTAAAACCAGTACTTAGACATCACGCGGAGACGATCGTCTTGACGTGATCGATAAAGTACTGGCATTCGGAATGGAAGGTGCCCGGTTCGAATCTATACCTACACCTTTTTGAAAACCTTCAATTTGGCGCCAAAAACACCAGTGGGTCCTCCTAGGATTTTACCGTCAAATATGTTTGCTTCAAAATTTTAAAAAAAAGTAGCACAAAGATAGTGGAAATTTAAACTCTAAGACATTATATATATAGTTATCAAAGATGATAAAATCTTAGTTTTATTATCCCCTGAAACGAATGTCTTAATGAATACTAACTTTATTTAGTAAATTTATCAGAGTGTTTCGAATATTTGGTTACCCTTCCCTCTCCCCTAAAAAGACGAATATGATTTTCATAATTTAGTTTTCATTAAAGCGAGTGCAAGTAATACCTGAATCCATGTAACATGGTCAATGCCTTGTCACTGTTATAGAAGATTTTTGATAGAGATATGTTGATTAGTAATCACTGGAAATAATAAATGCTTTTCATTTGGTGAATTCGTCTTTTGATTAGGTTTCACTTGAAATAATTGTTATATTTCTCACTTTTGGTGTATTCATTTACAGTGTGGTGTGCTAGTGAAGAAATTTGGTTCCAAAATACAAATGCAGTTTCTCAAATCAAACCTTTTTATGAGCAGAGTTTGGAGAGTATAAGATTTGTATATTTTTTAATTATTTATTGCTCTCTTCAATTTTTCATGTACAAAAGATTATCATTTTTCATATAATTTGTATTCCATGATGTAATTACATCCCACTTCTGTAACAATTATTTGTTTATCAGGTGAAAATTGTATTCATTTTGTTATTAAAATGTCATTTGTAATAAGAATTATGCATGTGAGCAAAAAATTTTAAAATTGGAAGCTTAGTGAAGAGATATCGAATAAATCTTTCAAAATTGTGAAATATAACATACATTATTTTTTAAATTCCTTAGTTTAATAATACCTTTAATTAGTTTAAATAATACCATTAGTCCTTTTAAGGTTAAGGCTTGAGTATTTTTAGAGCAGTTTAAATATATTTGAACTTCATTCATGTATCACTCTTATTTCAGTATAAAGAACTATATATATTGTAAAAATTATATTTTTTTCAAATAAATTTTTATTGTATTTTACAAGACAACACAATTATTATATCACTCTAAAAATAAATAAAACTGATGAGGAAATTATCTTGATTTTTCTGAAAAATGTTCTTGAAATCTTTCCTGAACCACAAGGGAACAAATTTATTTGCATTACAAGTGTGATATTATTTATATCTCTTTTAAATAAGGTACCTTTTAATGTTAATTATTGTTTTTCATGCTGTTTTAATGTATAAAAAACACTTAAATGAATTTTGCAGTGTGAAAAATTGTTAGATTATTTTTGTATATCCTATACTGTCCGTTTTTAGGTATTTTTCATTTATTTTTCTTTACTTATAAAGAAATGAAATAATTTGGTTGATTTAAAGTGTATTAATTAAAAAAGAGTATTAATTGTGCTATATCTGGTAGCAAAACAAATAAATTTTAATAAATGAATAGAGCTATAGAGCAAAGTTATTGACTTATTAATATTTTTTGTTATTAATTTTATTATCTGTTTAAAGACATTGTTTATACGCTATGTGTTTGTAACATTAAATTAATATCAAGCAAAGAATGTTTATTGAGGAGTTTGATGCAAATGATATGAATAGGCTGCTACTTCATTAATGAATCTGAATTTTATTAATAAATCTTGTTATTATGATCCAACACATTTCATAATTTTCTAATTGCACTATGTCTCATTTCATTACTCGGTACTAAAAATATTATTAATTTTCATCTATATCCAGAATTATATAAGTTTTAGTAAAATCAGTTTCATAACTTATATTTGCATGTTAAGGCACGGGAAATTAGAAAGACCTGATAGTTGTCATTTAAGATTTATTTCAAGTTATTTGAGCTTTATGTTCAAGTTTATAATATTTCATTTTAAGTATACAGAGTAATAAAAGTAATTGTTGAAAAGAAGTTTAAATAAAACATATTTTGCATTCCATTAAAATGGCATATGATCAAATTATTTTGAAAAAAATTTGACTGCGCAAAATTTCATGACTTTCTGTACACTTATTAAACTTGAAATTCGATAACTGTATTTTGTTTAAACAAGGAAATTGAATAAATGTGTGATTTTGAAATCAAAACTTATAGGTTTGATCTTGTGGAAACATGTTTGAGATTAATGACTTAAAGAAAATTATCTTAATACTTCGCAAAAATAACAGTGACATTCTTTGGAATGACTTTGAGAAATTGCAATGTCTTTCCTCAGTAAAATCATGTGTGTCCCTTAAGAGAATAAAGAAATTTGAATATATTATTTCATTGGCATAACTAAAAGTTTTAAGTACCACTGGTCTCCTTCTAGATACAATTATATAATTATTCACATACTTTTGGAAACTTTTAGCAATTTTGTTTCCGACAAAATTCCCTCAAATTGAACTGTTTCAACATTTATAAAATTAAATAATTTTTTATAACATTAATTTTTTGACACTAAGGTTTTAATTTGATTTTTATTTATTTCTCTGTATGAAAAAATAAATTTTATTCTTGTCTTTTGTACATGAGATTCAATTCATAATTACATTTCTAACAACTACAATCAACATATTACTAAGACTTTGAATATGATATATAATTTATGATTTTATATTATATATACATTTTAACTAAAAATATTAATGTTACCTCCTTATTAGCTACACTTCACATTCTTATATAAACATACGAATATTTTCAAATTTTGAAAGTAAAATTTCTTTTTTATGCTTTTTATATAAATGTTTGATGCAATTTAACAAAATTGAATTTTTCAAGTTTCACAACATTAAAAGTAATAGTTCGAGATAAAAAGATTTGATAATAATTGTATGGAACTTTAGAAGAGGTGTTATGCTTTCAGCATTGAATGCTCTGGTGGAATATTTTTGAAATTGTATTTTAATATTATAAAGAAAGTGAAGTATGTTTCCTATTTTGAATTTAAAAAATTTTGTGACGGTGCTTTCAAAGTTATTGAGATATATATATATGTGACATACTTTTATAATATTTCTGGAGAGTGGTTGATTTAAACAATGGCGAACCAAAGGTAGGGCGTGGCTGGTGATGGGATTCCTGTATGTTGATGTATTTTCTATGGAAAGATCGATGAGGCAGTCTGGTAAATTAGTAAATCCAATTTATTGCATATCTTGGAACACCTAGGCATATTAATTATGAACATGGACGACACAGACAAAGAAACTACAACACAAAGCAGCCGGCTACATGACTACAGAGAAAGGATCGAAGAGAGCGGGATTTCCAGAGACATCAGTTTTTATACCTGACGTTGAAGACCGCGTGACATTTTTGTAATAAGAGCTCTGATTGGTTACAATGGGCAGGAAAGGAATTTATGATGTAATAATGTTAGTCAATTACGATTAAGATCGGGGAGTTAGTTTTGAACCAAATAATTAAGATTATTTGAATATTATTAAAAGAGTTAATTAAAAGGAGATGCTAGGAGGAATTATTACAAACACATACATATATATATGTCAGGTTTGAAAAGTTTATTCAAAATTAAGGAAGTAATAAATGAAAATAGATCGAACTCTTTACCATCGCGTAAGGATTTGTGGGTAAATAAGCCTATTTAAAGGTGCAACGAGCGCTGACGAAGGCGAACGCATACTAGAAAAGGTTTGGCTGGTGTCTCCTCGCTGAGATGTTGTCTTTTGTACCACCCGGTTGCGCGGCAAAGGGCCGCCATGTTAGATTTTATGTGATGGAAGCGAAATAAAGAAGTATTTTGAAGATGATGCCCTCCTCATTTTACCAGCAGGCCTGGGGCCTGACAAGAGCCGGCAGGATTACTTAAAGAACTGCAAAAATATGCCACGAAACCAAACGAATTAACTTCAACAAAATTTTTTTCGAACGAGCGACTGCATTGGAAACGATACTACCATGGAGGACGACTCTTTCCGGCAGGAGTCACCAGTCAACACTTTGAAACAATTCTTTTTTCCTGAATTTGACACTAATAAGTTTAGCAGTTTTAAAAGTTTTCTTGACTGTTTTGATCAACAATGTTTGGAATATCAAAAAGACGAACAATGGAAGAAGCAAAATATTCCTAGATATCTCACGGGAGTCTATTTAAAATTTTGGTACGAAAACAAACTTTTTGAAAAGTCTTACCAAGAAAGCAAAGAATTATTAATGACGGTGTTCGACGCGACTAGACAAGAGGATATTCGAAAATTTCACAACCTAAAATTAAACAACACTAAAGAATTAATTTCCTTTTTTACGGAAAAACTTTCGTTAGCGAAGAAACTAAATTATGATGACAGTTCCATTGTGGAACATATGACATTATCCAGTCCCATTCAATATCAAAAGTTTTTAGTTATTAAGAAGATTTCGACACCCTGCGAATGGATCTCAACCATGCGACAATTAATCGCAGTAACACCGGACAGCGCAGACCGAAAACCGGTGGAGACTGGAAGTTATACCCGATGGTATAACCAAGCCGACGGTAGTGTACACAGAGGAACTGATCCACAGAACAGATTCCAATCAAGAGGAAATCATGGACAGCCACATCAATCTCACATGGTGAGATTCAGTGGAAGGCAACAGTTCAACCTAGGCAGTTTGTACAACAGAATCGACTTAATTTTCACTCGCCCAGAAACGAAAATAACCAGAGGCAAGGATGACAACTAATTATTGAGTCAATGGTATGTTCCAAGCAGTTTTATACTCTAATTGACACAGGAAGCAATATGTGTCATTAATTCCAATAAATTTATCTAAACAATTAACCCTCTAACTGGATACCTTCCTCCTGAAAAGTTATTCCGAAAATGTTTTACTCTTATATTGCTATTCCCTTCAAAAATGCAACAGACTTCAATTCTTTCCCCCTTTTAAAACTTGGGAGGTCCAAAGGGGACAACTTTATGACTTGGTTCGGCGTCTCTAATCAGTAAGAACCAGGTTAGCAATCGTTTACAGCTAGCTGTTGTTGCCTCGGGCAATCTTGTATGAAAACCGTAGTTCCACTCTGTCGTTTTCCCCATAGATTCAGTAACAGTAAAATTAAATTAAAATGCAGGGTAAAAAAACATGAAATAAATGGCGTGTTAAAAAATTGAAAAATAGTTATATTTTCTTCAAACAAAATTTATTGTCATTTTTAAAAATTAAAAAAAAAATATTTTGGTATTGCGATTTGAACTAGAAAAAAGCATCCTGTATTCACACATTTTTGAATATGAGAGTAAGAAAACGCGCTCACTTTCCTGTTTTTAAAAAAAGTTATGAGGTAAAAGGAGTAAAGGCCCTATCTTTTTTTTAAACAATAAGACAATTAATGGTGCATATATTTATGAAATAAAACAGATCTTTCTCTATTCAATTATATTTTTAATTTAGAATAACATAAAAAATGATTTCAATATACTTTTAATTTATTTAAATTTAAATCATATAAATGATATTTTTATGTTAACTGAATATTTTTCGGAAAAAATCTTAAATTTTCATTCCTAGTGCTCTCCTTTTCGAACTCCTTGTATTAAATAAAAATATCTTTCCTACATCGGCATTTGTAATGGACATAACACACATTCAGTCAATAATTTTTAATTTTAATGGGGGATATACTTCTCAAATGCGCATGACAGTACTTCTAACCATTTTCTACTCAAGTTAAATTTCTTATCTTTCTGTTTCTTTTATTACAAGGAAAAATGTCACACATCGATAACTACATTTTCACACAATTCAGTCATTACAAATTCTTTTGTGAGAAAAGTTCTCCTAATTAATCTTGTCTTTCAAAACAGTACACTTAAAACAATTTTGTTCAGTGAAGTTAACCGACAGTTCCACAATGTATTCATACCAAATTTTAAAAACAAATTTAACACTTGGAAATGTATCCTGTATTAAATTTTTCAGTAAACACAAATATTTCCTGCTGTAGGGAAGATATAGTATGAGAGAGAGAGATGTGGTGTGCGGTTGTGAAAGAATGTTTTTCGTACGTGTAGACTATTTTTTGAAAATTGAAATATCACTGAAGCTGGTCATATAACTGCAAATGAGCCTTATTTTAATGTGTGCTGGTATCAAAGTAAAACACTTAAAAATATTAAACAGCCTATGGGTTTATACTCAATGTCAAACTATTCGCAAAATGGCTTACAACTTCTATTCAAATTGTAAAGAAACTGAAATATATAATAAATATATCTTACTGCAGTCAAAAATATTCATAATATGTAAGTATCCTGTTTCTCCACTTATTTCTGTACATTTAAAAACTGTAGCTGAATGCAATTTTTTATATTTTAAACGAGGCATAACAGCTCACACAGTCGTAAAAATGTCATATCATTTTTAAATATACTACTATAAAACGTATATGGATTGTAAGATCAACTGTAAAATCTAAAAGCTTTTTAGAGGAGCTAAAAACATGTAATTTTGGATTGATCAAATTTTTAATATAATACACACAAATATACATGTTATTAAGCAAATACATTTGAAAAATCAAACTTCCTTCTGAAATAAACGTAATTGAAAGAAAAATGTTTAATTGCAAATGAGTGGAAATACATGTTTATCTAAGGGGGTATCCCCAAAGTGAGGTAATCCTCAAACTTAAGACTCAAACTCAGTGGCACAACAATCCATGAGGGGCCAGGAACTACTGTGCCCATCATAATACACGTGACCATTGGACGCTGAGGTGCATGAACAGATGTCCCGATTTGGTGGTCTGTCTGAACAGAGACCTTCAGTGATTAAGACCCGAAGCAAGCTTGGTACTCATTTATCGACCCAATGTAGCGGCGATGAAAGGCAAGTCGACCTTGCGCAGCCCGTTAAAGAACCCCAGACCTGTGGTGTGGAAGCACGATACACTTCCACTCGATCTTATTCGGTGAAAAATAAAATTTAATGTTAGAATCTTATATAAATCCTAATGAATGAGGAGTCCAAACTTTTTTCATGTAAACTATTTAGACGGAAATGGTTAGTTATGAACATTTCACAAGTTGCATAAATTAAAATTAACCGTTATAGTTTACATAAATTTTTAAGGGTGCAAAAGGTGTATTTCGGCTGCACGAATTAATTTTAAAAAAGGAATACGGTTACGAAAAAAGTAGTACAAATCTATCTAAAGTAGGGTTGGTTACCTTATACATATTGTCAAACACAACAATGCATTGGAAGCCAATTCCACAATTCGTTGTTATAAAAATGTATGGAAAATTACAAATATTTATTTTGCATTTGTAATTTATATATATATATATATATATAATTTTTCCC
>BMAU01003998.1:0-15887 GCA_019973935.1 Trichonephila clavipes | reverse complement strand
ACAATCCTTCTTCAATATTATGTAAGGAAAGAAATAAACGATATTTTTTTTCTTTTTACTTTTAATGTTATTTTCAATTCCATTCGTAAATGTAAAGTTTCTAAGTTATATTCATGAAAAATTCGATTAAATGTTAATTTTCTGTAAATGTTAAAATATGTAGATTTAACAAAGTATAACTTTCTAAGATGTTAATAACTGATAATCAGGTCTCACTCATTTTGCCGTGAATTTAATTTGAGTGTTAAATGGTTTTCTTTTATTTATTCTTTCAGAACATTTAAATTAGTTTTTAAAAATCAAACATTTCAATTAAATTTGTTCTTTGAATATATTATTTTACCCTTGGTGGAATTTCTATAATTAGTCATATTTCAGTTCTTAATAATTTTGTCCACTCAAATGAAATGATCCCCTTTTTCCACCAATGCATTAATACATTTTTGTTCTAATTGCTTTTCAAAAATATTAAAATTGGAAAAATTGAAGACAATGAGAAAGGTAAAAAAGTATCATCTCCTTAAGTATAATTTTTTTAATATTTTCAGAAACGTTCTGCATTCTACTCTAGTAAATTGAAATATAACTACGCATGAGTAATTCGACACGTGCATCATAACAGTGTTAGTGTAGACCACTTCTTGTAATTCAGAAAAGGAAATTGATCTTTCTTCCCATTTGTTATCTGAAGATTTTGAGATTTACTTCATCCTAGCACAATTAAAAAAAGTACTTAATAGTATAACATGTAGGTTTTGAAATGAACCTCTTCTGGACTCCGGGAATCCATCTGTAAATTTAGAAAAATTGCTTTAAGTAGTTTGTATAAAATAATAAAAACTGAAATATGTATCACCGTGCTTCGGCAAATGAAAAGCACTTTTCGATTAGGAAAATCAATGGTCCTCACAAAGAGAAGTGATGCTCAAGTATTGCGGAACAACGTATCGATATTTATAGCAAATGCATTAAAAGCCTTAGATTGCAATTATTTAATGGTCATCTTATGGCAAAGGTAGTTAAAAAAACAATTTTAAAACCATTGTATGAATGCAATTCATTTTAAGTTATTAATATATTGTTTCTTATTTAAAGTGTCTAATAAATAACATCATTTTAGAATTTATTTATCTTTGCTTAAGATGAAACATTTCGATTAAGATTCAATTTATTTCCATGGTCTATTGTTTTTCAATGCAGTTAAAATGGAAAGCAATTTAGATAATAGTGTAGTCAGCGTCGTAACGGAGAACTTTTGGGCCCCCTTGCAAAGTCAGGTTTGGGGCCCCATTCTGAATTTTACAAAGGCTAGGCACTTGTGTCAGTTAGGCTTCGGGCCCCTTTAGAACCCTGCCCCCGCGATGCGGGGGTGCACGTTACGCCACTGAGTGTAGTTTCTATTAATAAAACCAAGTCACATAAGTTATGCGTTGCTATTTGCACTTGTATAAGACAATTTTTATTGTATCGAGATATGAATATCCGAGTGGATTAATTATTTTCATTAAATTATCTAATAAAATTTACAAACCACGTTAGCTAATAGTCATATTAATCGTTTTTCTAAATGTTTTATATTCGTAAACTATACTTAATTTGTTAACCAAAATTACATTGCGTTATTCCATTAGTTTTTCACCTTGATTTGTCAAATCTATCTATTAAATTATAAGAAAAATGAATCAAAATTTAAGACATTGGAATTCATTCTAATTTTAAAATCGGAAGTATGATTAAAGCAGCGAAGCTAAATCCTTATTTATTTCTTTATTTTATTTTCAGTTACAAAGCTGTATTCCTTATTTGTCATTTAATCTTCATGCTTTTAGGAAAATAGTTTACTACTTTGGAAATTCTTTGCGTTTACTATAATTTGCAGAAAAAGGTGTATGTTGACGATGTCGAACAATGCAGCAATGTAATACTAAATCATCTTACTACCTTGCTGGAGTTAGTTAATTTACACCAAATTGTCATACATGAATGTTTCAGTTTCTGTCCAATAGGAGAGATTGGTTTCATGCTCACTTGACATAAAAGGCTTTATAATATGATTCATTTTCTACCAAAACATGTTAATTTATTAATGTTAATTACCCTAACACCTATTAAAACATGTTAATTACCCTAACGTGTTAATTTATCTTTTGATAGTTTCCAACTGAACAGCACTTTTACGTTTCAGTTTGCCCTCCATAATTCTTTTTAAAAATTACCAACTCTCGTCTTACTATGCATCAATTTTTTAAGTCTTATTTTCGAAAATCTACAATTTTATTACCCTTAGGCTTTCATTGAAAACATATCTTACATCAAACTTTACAATCCTTCTTGAAAAAATATTATGTAAGGAAAGTAAAAAACGATATTCTTTTCTTTCACACTTTTAATGTTATTTTCTATTCCATTCATAAATGCGAAATTTCTAAGCTATATTCATGAAAAGTTCAATTAAAAGTTGCTTTTCTTTAAATGTTAAAATATGTAGATTTAACAAAGTATAACTTTCTAAGATGTTAATAACTGATAATTAGGTCTCACTCATTTTGCCGTGAATTTAATTTGAGTGTTAAATGGTTTTCTTCACTTATTCTTTCAGAACATTAAAAACAGACTGAAAAATCAAGCATTTCAATTAAATTTGTTCTTTGAATATATTATTTTACCCTTGGTGGAATTTCTATAATTAGTCACATTTCATTTCTTAATAAGTTTGTCCACTCAAATGAAATGATCCCTTTTTCCGCCAATGCATTGATACATTTTTGTTCTACATTACTTTCCAATAATATTAAAATGGGAAAAATTGAAATAAATGCGAAAAGTAAAGAAGCATCATCTCATTAAGTATAATTTTTTTAATATTTTCAGAAACGTTCAGCACATTATACTGAAGTAAATGGAAATATGACTACGTATGAGTAATTGGATACGTGCATTAACAGTGTTAGTGTAGACCAGGGGTGCCCAACCCAAATTGGTTGGTGGGCCAAGTAAAAATTTTCTAAACTGAGGTGGGCCGCACATATCAAAATAAAACAAATTATTCAAAATATTTTATTATCGTACAACATTCAAATTATTTTACTACCTTATGATTAATGTGATACTTGATTTTGTATTTTTCTTGATATTTTTTTAATATCAACGAATAATTTAGAGCATCGTAGTTGATTGGTCATGTTTTCATCTTGCAACCTGCTGCGATACTTTGTTTTTACCAGGTTTAATTTGGAAAAAAATGACTTGCAGCGATGAGTGGTTCCAAATGCTGATATAATGCACATAGCCAATCGTTTTAAATTTAGAAATTTATCTTCAAGGATATATTTTTGATAATATTCAGTCTTATTTCTTTCGCACAGGCTTTTTAGCTCGATGCTTGATTGTAATTCTATTAGCTCCATTTGTAAATTTGGAGGCGCTGATGCCACTTCTACATTAAATGGAGCTAAAAATATTGCAAACATTTCTCAAACTTTTAGATGTAGGAGAATCTGGTGTTGAATTCTACAAATAATTTTCCGATTTCCGTAGAATATTTGAATAGGTTTTTATGGTCACTTTTATAGTCATTTAACAATGGGAAATGAATCAAATTGTTTGACCGCAATTGATTTTCATAAAGCTGCAGCTTTGCTACAAAGGCTTTTATATCTTGATAACAATCGGTAATCAACTTATTTTCACCTTGTAACTTCTGGTTTAGCTCATTCAGTTTCATTGTTATATCTGTTAGAAAACATAAATCTAGAAGCCATTGGTCATCCGAAAGTTCACTTATATTATGACCATTATTGTTCATGAAAGTTTTAATTTATTCCCTTAATTTCCAAAATCGTAATAAGCATTTTCCGCGACTTAACCACCGAATTTTGGTGTAATAAATGATATCACCGTATTCAGATTCCAGTTCCCTAAGATATTCTTGAAATTGACGATGCTTGAATGGATTGTTTTTAATTGAATTAATTACCTTGACATCAACTTTCATCACATGTGACATATTGAACACTTGTGCACATAGCTTCTCGAGGTACAAAAACATTGACAAATTAACATTTCAAAATCATTTGAACTGTTTTCTAAAGCTTTTGTGTGATCGAAAATTAATGAAACAGCACCAACATTTTTTCCAACCATTGAAGAGGCTCCATCTGCTGCAATGCCTACAAGATTTTTCAAATCTATCTGACGACTTTGCGCGCAATTTATGACAGTATCCTTAATATCTCATCTGGTGGTAGTACCTTTCAAATTCACAAGTTCAAATAGTTCTTCAGTAATATTCATTTGACTATCGATACCTTTAATAAAAATAGCAAGTTGAGCAGTATCATTTATATCTAACGTTTCATCCAAAGCCAGGTGAAAAATATACGAAGCTAGTTGTAATTGTGTTTAGCGATGCAAAAATCTCACGTGAAGTGTTTTCTATTCTTCTTTTCACAGTTTGACGTGACAGACTAATTTGAGTAAAAAGATCCAGTTTTTCTGGACAGATTTCTTCAACTACGGCAATTAGACAGTCTTTGATATAGTTACCCTCTGTAAAAGGCTTCATATTTTTACCAATGATGTGGGTTACTCGAAAGCTAGCACTAACAATACCATTTGATTGGGCAGTTTGCTTATGAAATATGTATTGTTGAGATGTCAAATTGTTCTTCAAAGACTGTAACTTAGCTTTCCGTTCGCCAACAGTAAGTTTATCAATTTCTCCATGTTTTTGTTCATAGTGCCTTTTAAGGTTGTATGATTTTAAAATATTGAAATTGAATGACGACAAATCAAACACACAGCATTGTCTGTTACATGAATAAAAAAGTACAAATTTTCCCATTCACTTTGAAACTGTCTATTTTCATCTTCAAGTTTCCTTTTCTTCTTTTCAATTTTTTTTTCAGCCATGACGAATAAATATATAATATATATATAGAAATTTATTCAATAATTATTGATATGATCAAAAAACAGCAAGTTTACCTTTTACTGGATCACAACAAAGTTGAAAGTCGACCGATTGCACTTGTTGGTGGAAGAATATCTCTTAACCTACAAGGTTCTTATCTACAGTAGATTTATGCTGCCATCTGAGGTTACGTAGTATAACAACTATGTGCATCTTCACATTTTAGACTTGTGTTATAGAATGTCAGCATAAAATTGATTTAGATTTTGAAAATTTTTATTTCAAATGCAAAAAGGCAATTAAGCAAAGAAGAGCAGCATTGTAATTATTACACTGTTTGACAAAAAAAGTTTTTTTTTCTACCCGATAGCCAAATGTTTAGTTTCTTATTGTATGATATTAATTATTGCATCGTGATTAAAATATATCATAAAATGAAAAAGTTACATAATTTCAGAAGGTTAAAATATTAAACATTTTTATTCTGCTGCCGTAATTATCTTACATTTCTACTGGCTGGTATTACAGTTCTGAGGCAACTCATTAAATCCATCATCAGATTCTTTCATGCCAAATAAAACAAGAAAAAGACTACTAATCTGAACTTAAAAATATAGACATAAATTATTTCTCTGACAAACAGAACTAAATACACTACTCACTCTCAACGAAGTTCATGTTGAAAAAGGAATAACATACCCAAGCTCATCTGCTTTCCTTCATCCATCAACACCTGTTATTACAATTGCTTGGAAGTCAAAAATGAAGGAAAAAAATTATCTCGGAAAAAATTGCACGGAGATAGGTGGGGGTGGGTCAAAACTCGATAGTTTCGATCCTACCGTCTGTAGTCCAAATGTCTAAAATAATATAGACAGAAACTTCAATTAGGCCACGGGTTGGGCATGCCTGGTGTAGACCACTTCATGTAATTGAGAAAATGAAGCCGCTCTTCCTTCCCATCTGTAATCTTATGATTTTGAGATCTCCTTCATCCTGGCTCAAGTGAAAAAGGTACGTAATAGTATAACATCTAGGTATTGAAATGAGCCTCCTCTGGACTCGGTGAATCCATCAGCCAAATGAGAAATATCACTTAAAGTAGCTTGCATAAAACGATAAAAACTGAAATTTGAATCACGGTGCTTTGGCACATGAAAAGCACTTTTTGATTAGAAAAATCAATGGTGCGCAAAATGAGAAGTGATGCTCAAGTATTGCTAAACATCGTGTCGATATTTATAGCAAATAAATTAAAAGAATTAGATGGTATTTATTTAATGGTTGTCTTACGACAAAGGTAGATCAATAAAATCAATTTTAAGCCCATTGTATAAACGGAATTCAATTTACGTTATTAATATATTGTTTCTTATATTTGAAGTGTCTACTAAATAACAGGTTTTTAGATTTTATATATTTTTGCTTAAAATGAAACATTTCGATTAAGATTCAATTAATTTCCATTTTCTATTGTTTTTCAATATAATTCAAATGAAAAGCACTTTAGATGGCAGTGTAGTTTCTGTTAATAAAACCAAATCAAATAAGTCCTGCGTAGCCATTTGCACTTGTACAGAGTGTTTTTTTTTCCAGGTATAGAAGTTTAAGTTGGCATTACTTTCCAAGATGGCTACCGATTTAACAGCTGTCAAGTGATTTATTCTCAGTTTGGTTTGGCAATTCATCATGAATAGACTCACGCCTGAACAACGCTTTCAAATTGTGCAACTTTATTTCGAAAATAATGGTCGATTTTCATAAGCGAATTTTGTTTAGCGATGAAGCGCACTTCTGGTTGAATGGCTACGTCAACAAACAAAACTGCCGCATTTGGAGTGAAGCTAATCCACAAGTGTATGTCGAAACACCGTTACATCCAGAAAAACTGACTGTTTGGTGCGCTTTATGGGCTGGTGGAATCCTTCTTCAAAAACGATGAAGGCCACAACGTTACAGTCAATGGTGATCGGTATAGAGCCATGATTACTAACTTTTTCATTCCTGAATTGAACAATCATGATGTCCAGGAGCTGTGGTTCCAACAAGACGGCGCAACATGTCACACAGCTCGTGCCACAATCGATTTATTCAAAGACACGTTTGGTGACCACCTAATTTCACGTTTTGGACCTGTGAATTGGCCTCCAAGATCTTGTGATTTTACACCGCTAGACTATTTTCTGTGGGGCTATGTAAAGTCATTGGTCTATGCGGATAAGCCACAAACGCTTGACTATTTGGAAGACAACATTCGCCGTGTTATTGCCGATATACGGCCACAAATGTTGGAAAAAGTCATCGAAAATTGGACGTCCAGATTGGACTACATCCGAGCCAGCCGTGGCAGTCCTATGCCAGAAATCATATTTAAAATGTAATGCCACAAGATTATCTTTCGAATAAAAAAAAATTCACGTCAATCGAATAATACATCGTTGTTTTATTGCAATTTAAAGTTCTATACCTCTAAAAAAAACACCCTTTATAAGACAATTTTAATTGTATCGAGATATGAATATATATCGAGTGGAATAATTATTTTCATTAAATTATTTTATAAAATTCACAAACCACGTCTAGCTAATCGTCTTATTAATCGATTTACTTAACGCTATCTATTCGTAAACTATACTTAATTTTTTAACCGAAATTACATTGTGTTATTCCATCAGTTTTTCTCCTTGATTTGTCTCAAATCTATCTATTAAATCATAACAAAAATGAATCACAATTTAAGACATTCAAATTCATTCTAATTTTAAAATCGGAAGTATGATTAAAATAGTGAAGCTAAATCCTTATTTATTTCTTTATTTTGTTTTCAGTTATAAAGCTGTTTTCGTTATTTGTCATTTAACCTTCATGCTTTTAGGAAAATAATTTACTACTTTGGAAATTCTTTGCGTTTACTATAACTTGCAGAAAAAGGTGTATGTTGACGATCTCGAATAATGCAGCAATGTAATAACAAATCACATTACTGTCTTGCTGGAGGTAGTTAATTTACACCAATTCGTCTTACATGGATGTTTCAGTTTCTGACCCATAGGAAAGATTGGTGTCATGTTCACTTGGCAGAAAAGGTTTTATAATATGATTCATTTTCTACCAAAACCTTTCCTTAACATGTTAATTTATCTTTTGATATTTCCCAACTGAGCAGCACTTTTGGTTTCAGTTTTTGCCGTCCATAGATCTTTTAAAAAATTACCAATTCTTTCCTTGCAATGCATCAATTCTTTAAATCTTATTTTCGAAAATCTACAGTTTTATCACTTTTAGGTTTTCATTGAATACATGATACTTTACATCAAACATTACAATCCTTCTTGAAAAAAAATATTATGTAAGGAAAGTAAAAAACGATATTTTTTTCCTTCACACTTGTAATGTTATTTTCTATTCCATTCATAAATGCGAAATTTCTAAGCTATATTCATGAAAGGTTCAATTAAATGTTACTTTTCTTTAAATGTTAAAATATGTAGATTTAACAAAGTATAATTTTCTTATATGTTAATAATTGATAATTAGGTCTCACTCACCTTTCCATGAATTTAATTTGACTATTATATAAATGGCTTTCTTCATTTATTCTTTCGGAACATTTAAAACAGACTGAAAAATCATGCATTTCAATTAAATTTGTTCTTTGAATATATTATTTTACCCTTGGTGGAATTTCTATAATTAGTCATATTTCAGTTCTTAATAATTTTGTCCAATCAAATGAAATGATCCCTTTTTTCCACCAATGCATTAATATATTTTTGATCTACATTACTTTCCAATAATATTAAACCTTAACTTCGCAATTTTTTAAATTTCTATGAAAAAATTATTTCAGCTAGTTCTCAAGTAATAATAAAAGCCAAAAATATGAAAAAAAAAAATTAAGCATTTTTAAATTGAATTTCAATTATTTTTTTGTTTGTTGCAGAAGTGCACCATTGCACAGTAGTGCTGTAAATTACAAAACTGTTTTGTATATGAAGATTTATTATTCATCATAAAATGTTTCAATTTGTTACCTGGTATTTTAATTCGTCAATAAACTAGAGGAAGCATAAAATATAATAGATTCTTTTTATATCAAAAACACATTCTTGAGGCATCAGAGATTTTTATAATTGTTGTGATTTCTGGAAAAAATGTAATTTCATGTAGTGACAAAATTAACATGTATTTCGTTGCAGTAATCTTTATTTTCTCAGATAAGTGATTTGTAGGTAATGAAAAAAAAATATTGAGTCTGTTAAATTAAAATAAATCATATGTTGCAGAAATACAACACAGTGGGAAGTTAAGACTTAAAATTTCGAGATCCTCTTCGTCAATAGCCCTTGTGTTGCTTCTGATGGAGATATTAATAATCAATAATCATAGCACCATAATCAATAGATTTGATAAATCTAGATGCAAAATTTGAGAAAATTTGTCAGCATTAATGCAAGACTAAATTTCAGAGTTTAAAGCAATTATAACATATAGGGAACATTGATGGATGGACAGTGATGCGACGCTATTTTAAACTTATTTAATTTCTAAAACTTTGAACCCAGATTCCTAATTTAAAATCGCATCATGACAATTAATTAAGTTAACTAATTCTAAAATTAAAACACTCATCTCACACTAAATCATACATTGATCGTACAGTTTTATATATAAAACATTATTAAATTTATTTTAAGCACAAGTATATGGAAATTTACTTCACTACAAGAAGATCAAAAATTAACTTAGCTTGAGAGAGGGAAAGTGCAAGGGAATGGACATGGTTGATGTTCGGAGTTTCCGGAGTTTTTTGAGATTGTCTGCAGCTCTGGGATCGGCTCTGTGTCTAAAATCGGGGTGCGTCCCGTTTTATTTTGCGACTTTTCACACAAAAATCCTAGAGCGGACTCTGTCTTGTCCACTGTAATTGTCTCTGATTGGTTCAAAGACCAGCGCAGTCTTAAACCACCTCACAATTTATGGGTTTAGTGAACTTTCTTAACGCGGGAACTTTATTGACGCATCCCACCAAAAGGAATTTCACCGCATCCTGTCCGGGGACTCGCAAACAAATTCCAAGCCATCTCAGGGGCTAATTCTAAATTAGGAAATTCTGGCCTCCCATCAATAGTAATGCCAGTCATTTTGAATTGGGATTCGATTTGCTTAAATCAGTGTTTTCCAAACTTTTAACAGATGTGTACCCCTTCCATAATTTTCGTAACTCTAAGTATGCCTCGTAAGAAAATGGATGTATTTTAATAACAATCAAATTATATTTATTTTTCCTTTTTTTTGTGACATGAATAATGATGAGAAAAGAGAAATAAATTATTCATAATAAAATATATAAATAAAAGTTGTATATCACAAAAATAACATTTATTTGGATTAATGAAAAAGATGACATTGTTTGTGCTGAGATGACAGATAGTCATAATTTGGTTCCCTGGTTGTTAATTTTAATCTGAGATGCAGTTTCACGTCCAATAGTCTGTTCCTTATTTTCGATTGAATGTTTATAAATGCTGAAAAAGCAACTTCCATATACATATGAAGTTGGAAAAGGCAAGATGTATTTTTCAGAACGTTTTCTTTTCAAACCGAATACAGGTTGTATTTGTTACCAGAATAATGTTAAAGTACACTCCTTATATTTATTTTTCAAGAATCCGTCTGAAGTTAGTCCTAACAATTGCTTTTTTTCCGCATGTTACAAATCTTCAAAGTAATTTTTTAAGGATGGGGATGTTTTAATTATTGTTACATTTATTTATAGCTATACTTATTCGTTTATATGTTCTTTGTAACACAACTAAAAAAATTTTTCGAATAAATCATCGTAAAAAAGTATTTTTTAATAATTGCATTTAAGTTTTGGCAACAAGGTTGTGTTTACAATGCTACCTGCTATAAATAGTTTTCTGAATTAAATGCATGTTATAGTTTTAAGGTCTCCGAATATGTTCGGAACCATGATTTTAAAAAAGCACAAAATGGATAATTTTCATGATATTTAGAGTCACTTAGATTAGAATACATGTATAAAATTGTTTTAAGGACATTATATGACAAAAAATTATTTAAACACAATATTTTGGCAAAAAATTAACTTAGAATGACCTTTCTTCAAAACGCTCTCCTTTTATAAAAAATGTTTCTATAATAATATTTTTCTTATATAAAGTAAAGATTTTTAAAGAGAGTCTGAACTAGGATTTTTGAAAAATTCACATTATTTTCATAGTTATCACCAATTGAAATAATTATTGTCTTTTTTTTTCTTAAAATGTCTCACCTCTGTTGTAGTAAAATATGAATAAATCCACTTCTAAGTCATATATTTCAAACATTCCAGTTCAGCCTCTGTACAGAGGTCTGAGCTAAATACAGGCAAAAAAATTTTTTTTATAATACAAGCATTTTTCACAAAAGGAGAATATTTTGAAAATGGGTCATTCTATGTTCATTTTTTGTCAAAATATTGTACTTAAATACTTTTTTATTGTAATAATATTCTTAAAACAATTTTACATACGTTTTCTAATCAAAGTGACACTGAATATCATAAACATTACCCATTTATAAGTTTTTGCAAAATCCCGGTTCTGAACGTAGTCGGATACCTTAATGAATTCGACGCTCAACTAATCTATCTCTTTTAGATAGTTTTTAACTTTCAGTAATGTTAATGCTGTAATTTTTCAATTTATGCCTTCGCACTGTTAACCCTTTAACGGGCACAAAGCTAAAATACAGCTGTGATAAAGTACTTGATAAATGTAATGCTCTCATCCTCTTTAAACATTATTTAGTCACAAAAAATATTTGATCAGGGTTTTTTTTCCTGGAGGAGGGGTGGATAGACGTTATAGCCACTGCGCACTTAGGGCATTTAACTTACTTTTCAGGACAGAAATAATGAATCATATTACAATAATTTTTTTATGAAAAATTGACATTTATGTAATAACAATTTCAATAACAATTAAATACAAAGTATAAGTATAATTAAATAACAATGGAATAATTGTGCAGCATATAATATAAACTAAGAATATATGTAGAATACTTAGAAAACACATTGAAATTGGTATACATCCCCATTTTACATTTTATTTAATTTTAGTATAAAAAGTTAGAAATAAAGTAATATATTTTGGGTAATTTAAATTAGTTATTTCACAAATTTGATGAGCTATTTACTGTGGAACTTTATAACATGCAAACGTTTTCTCCGAGCAGAAAAGCTGTAATGAAAGATTTTCGAACCCGAGAATCTTGTACCACATATTGTAAGCAAATTTTTTTTATATTTCCGACCCCCTACATTCTCACATGATTCTAAGTGTTCTCTCTCGAGTGGAGAAAAGCGAAAATTTCTAGGTCATTTTTCTGTTCTATGTGGGCAGTGGATAGAGCCTCTATCCCCATATCCCTTTAACACCCGAATTATTTTTATCTTCAAATATTAAATTCTTCTGGTTATTAATACTATATGGACCTCAATGACATTGGGAAAAATAATAAAAAATTCCCCTCCCCTCCTGGAACGTAGATGGTACCCGCACGATCGTGCGGGTTGGGCGTTATCTGTGAAACAGGTCACCCATAAAATTTTACGAGTTATACATTTTTAGCTCTAAGTTGATAAAAGAAACAATATCTTAATTCAACTAAAATTGTTACAAATAAGGAAATTATTGATGAAAAAACTCTTTTTTTTAATTCATTATTTATTTACAGCAAAAGTCATTTGTTTTGTTTTTGACAAGTATAAGTAACGATTGCATTTTTCACAACATGTTTTCGAACTGCTTTCGTAGTTTTCAAATCTGCACTTGCGAGGCCTTGAAATGCCATCAACACATCAAAAACGGCTATACATGTCATGCCTTTTATCCTGGAAGGGCCAGGATAAAAACTATGACATGTATAGCAGGTGGATTATAACACTTCGATCTTTTTGCGAGTGGAATTACAACACTATTATCTTCATCATCAGTTAAAATACTTTTGTTAGTAGGTGGAGAGGCTGATAACGCTTCAACTATCTCTAACTTAAATTTTAATCGATCCATTTTGATTTTTAGAGGAATTTTATTTGAAATTGCATCTTGTTTGCACTGAAACCAAGAATTTGCAACAGCTAAAACAATGAAATGAATGGGCTCAAGAGACTTTTATGGTAAAGAATGGTTCAAAATTATCTTTCTATTTCAAGTATTTCCATGTTTTTCTTCATTGCTCTCATCTGAACTTGATTCCCCCCGTATACACGATTTATATGTTTTGTTCGCAGCATCGTCATCATCCGAGAGATCACTAAGCTCTGATCTAAGTTTAATCTGATTTATTCATCAATTGAAAAATTTCTTCTGTGAGAATTCTCCTTTAGACACCTGAAAAAGTTTTTGGTTAAAAGTTAACACAGTATTCCATGAAAAATAGCAAAATGTATCAGAAAATTTTATTATTTAAAATATATATATATATATATATATATATATATATATATATATATATATATATATATATATATATATATATATATATATATATATATATACATATATATATATATATATATATATATATATATATATACATATATATATATATATATATATATATATATATATATATATATATATATATATATATATATATATATATATTTAAACCACACCATATATACTAACTTCCACCGGAAAACCCAATTTTTTTTTTTCGGGGGTGGGAGAGATATGGATGCAGATATCTGTGGAGAGGGAAAAAATGCCATACTCCTCAACAAATGTACGTAAAAGAAAATTAATTACAAAAAGAGAGAGAGGAAGAAAAAAAAGGGACTCGTCAATGGCAACCCCCAAGAAAATTTGGTATTAATTATATAACTATATATTTCCTTTTTATGTATACTTTAATCAAAATTATTGAAACAGAAAAAAAATTCGCATGGTAAGTAAATATTTTGAACTATTTAAAAGAATTTATAATTAATTCATGTACTCTTTTTTTGTATAATGAAATTTATTTTAAAAAATATATTTTTCCATTCAAACGTATGCTTTAATTTTCCTTACACGACAGTCAAATTTTGGATATTATTTTAAGCATAAATAAAAAGGTCTGGGAAAATTTCACGAATCTTCTGAAACTTTTTCATGAAATAATTACTGAATGGTAAGTTTAAAAATTTATTTCCCTTATAAAATCTAGTTATATTTATATATGCTTGCAATTAAGAATCTTTTAATGTGTTCATTTCTTCTTTCATACTATTGTCATTAAAAAGATAATTAAATTATTTTCAATATGCCAACAAAAAATGATCTAGTGTTTTTTTTTTTTTTTATAAAACGCTTACACAATCCTGGCAGAATTTAACTATGAGTGTTTTTTGCTGTGTGTATATATAAGCAGAAAAAGAGTATTTGGTTGAATTTAAATCTTTTTATTTTTGTGTGTTATCTTAGCTGATTATAGTAGCAATTCCTTTTGAGCATATTTATTCTGTTATGTAAAAAAGAAAAATATTTCATAATATTGTTACATGAGTTTCATTATTAATTTATATTACTAACGATTAGAATTAGATCTTAAGTTATACTTTGTAAACTATAAACTATAAACTCTTGCTAAATTATATATATATATATATATATATATATATATATATATATATATATATATATATATATATATTTCTACATCCACGTGTTGTATTAGGCTTAACTTTTCAACTTGTTTTTTTTTCCTATTATGTCGAAAATTTTTTGCTGTACGGGGAAGGTTGGATCCTCAAAGCATTACTTAACCCTAATTCGCTGGCCTAATTCAGCGACAGCCTTAAAAATCATAATAGGTCTCCAGTTTAGTCCAATGCCTTTTTTTTGTATCTACATTTGTTGTGTCTGCTGAATTCCAATTTTTTACTTCTTAAGCACTGTGGGTTCTAGTTATTCTTCACTTTTATTTTTTTATTATTATATATATATATATATATATATATATATATATATATATATATATATATATATATATATGAAGAGAAGTACCAAAATTACATTTTCAAAAATAAACTACAACTTCACTTCTTTTTATACAGTTAGGAAGACTGAGGTGACCTCCCAACCAAATGATGCTGAGCCGAATCTCAAATAAATAATAAGAAGTTGCAATATATAAATAATAATATGAGAAGACCAATAAACGAGTACTTCTTCCTTTAATATGTATCTGAGCAAGTTGGCATTAAAATTTCAGTGGGCATTTTACTAATTTAAAATAATATTTTAAGAAATATGTTTAAGTGTTTATCGTTACTTTGACCTTCATTACACCATACCTTAATCATACAGCTAAATATTATAGTACCCCAGTGAAGAATAATTCCATATCTATTAAATTATGTGAAAGGAAAGGTTTCAACTATTTCATTCACATAGTATTCAGTAACAGTTTAACAAACCTAAATCTGTATATTTGATTTCTTTAGAAATAAAATGGATTGGAAGAAAAATTGAAAAAGAGTCTGGGATCACAATAGATATGCTATGATCTGGATAGTGATTTCTCATGTAAAATATTTTGTAGTTTCTTAAATAAGAAATAACTTTAAGACATTGATTTTTCTTAACATATTTTGTGATTAAAATTCAAGATCTTAATGATGCTTTCATGGTTCTTCAGATTTTTGTTTTCTTAATCCAGTGATGCCGTTGGAATAATAGCCAGAGATGGAGATAGTACTTAAATTTATATTACAAGAAAATAAATATTTACAGTTAAAGTTTACACTAAAAGGTAATAATGCGGTTAAATGAAAATTACACCCTTGAAGGTGCTGCGGATTGATGCGAACAAGACCTTGCGTCCGTCCGTTGCGTTTCAGTTTAAATGATGCCGTTGGTTGAGTTCGAATAATAGCCAGAGATGGAGATAGTACTTAAATTTATATTACAAGAAAATA
>BMAU01003997.1:0-44839 GCA_019973935.1 Trichonephila clavipes | reverse complement strand
TTCATATAAAGTAAGAAATTTTTACAAATGCGAGTCAGAATTACAGGGTTGAAAGCAAAACTCATAGAAAATACAAACAATTCTTTCTGGAAAAGTAAAAAGAGTGAAAGGCAAGAAAAGAATACCTTTTGTACCCAAAAGTCTACTCTTAAGAATATTTTACCAACAGGATATTTTTTATGTGTACAAATTTCTTCACTAGCACCTCAAATTGTACAGAAATACAACAAATTAAAAACATAATCATTATTTCGAGTGAACACCAACAGACAAATTTGTTTCATAAAACCTGTATAACTCTGAAAATGCATTGACCATGTTGCATAGATTCAGAAACAATTTTCCCTCGCATTAATAATAATTAAATAAAATGTTCACCAATACATTTTTCACGTTTCTTTTTGAAAGACAGTATCAAAATCCTCAACAATCTCTTATACCTGTGTTCAAATTATTGATGAAAATGTGGAAAGAAACAAAGATTTTAGCATTTGACATATGAAATACATTTACCTTTAGATATGAAATTCTCCAATGTGGTCATTGAAACGATTTTTATTGTTTTGAACCTAATAACAGAATATATATATATATGTCAGGCCCCAGGCCTGCTGGTAAAATGAGGAGGGCATCGAGACACCAGCCAAACCTTTCTAGTATGCGTTCGCCTTCGTCATGATGATGCTGGGCGTCACTGGGAAACGGAACGCGAAGCGTTCCTCCATCCCATATCTAGATAGTGTATGTGGCCTGATGTGGGTGGGCCTGCCTGGGAGTGAGTGTCCTGATTGGTTGGTCGAACGTGGCAAGGAGGCGTGGCTACAGAATCTGAGATTTTCTTGCATACGGTTTCGGCGGTAAAGTCCGGTCGCCTTCGTCAGCGCTCGTTGCACCTTTAAATAGGCTTATTTACCCACAAATCCTTACGCGATGGTAAAGAGTTCGCTCTATTTTCATTTATTACTTCCTTAATTTTGAATCTAAACTTTTCAAACCTGACAAATTGCCCCCCTCCGCTGAAGCCTGGCACAGCCAGATTGGCCAATTCTGACTGGCAAGTCCCCAGGGAAAAAAATTATATTTCAATGATATCAAATTCCCCAAATGAAATACAAATCTAGAAGATATAATAATTGTGTAAAAGAGTGGGCTGGTGAATCCTAACATGTACAAAAAAATAGCAATAATGAATAACAAAGTATCAAAAATTTGGTATAAAACTTTGTGTTACATAGAATTGTTTTCAGAAAAATATTACACATCTAATACTTCCACTATGAATATAATACTAATGAGGTTAAGAAAAAACACAACATAAGATAAAGATAGTTCACATTAGACATTCAAAAATATAGTAGTGCTAAACAACATAACATAAGATCAAGTGAAATTCTCACTAAATGTGCATCAATAGTAAACAATGTTAATAAAGTGATAAATGTTGAAAAGTTACAAGTACTTCAAAATGGTATTGAATGTTGGAATAATGAGTACATAAATACATAGAAAGAATAGGTATAGAGTAAATAACATGATTTTAGGAATAATGGTAAAGTAAATACATACAAAGAATAGATATAAAATAAGTAATAGCCAAATGAGTTTAGGAGCTCCCAAAAACAGAAAAAGAGTACATAACTATAACACAGAAATTTATCAAAATAAACAATTATATCAAAATATCACTAGAAATATAAAATGCAAAGAAAAATAATGGTATTTCAGGTATATCAAGTACAGGTAAAAACTCAATCAATGTAATGTAATGTAATGTTACACACAGTCCTGTCTTGGAAAAATCATAGTTCAATGTTCATCATTCAATTATTGTTTATTTCACAATTGTTTTGTTTATTATTATTAGAATCTCTACTCAATCAACTCATTTCAAAAACATACAACCATAATAAAATCTTCATAACATCACATACTATATTTTAACTTTCAGAGAGAGAGAGAGAATATACTTATATCACAATGAAATATATATATATAATTATAACACAATGTATCGTAAAATTGACCTCATCACAATGTTTTCATACAGTCCATAATTCAGTTATTTTTTTAAAAATAGTCTTCAATAATGTGTTCATTATGAATAAAGATACAATACAAATTCAATTACATTAAATTTTGATTTTCATAATGTAAACAAGTCTTAAATTCAAATTTTAAACACAACTTTTATTATTATTTAAAATAATGCACTTCTCCCCCAATGTTTGAGAAAACAAACATAAATAAGAATTTAGCATAATTAGAAATTGGATTTTGAATGAAAAGGTTTTAATCTTGTAGAATGAACAATATCGGTTAATTTTCCTGTATATTGATTTGGTTTATCTATTTCATAAGTAACATTTGAGAGTTTTCTGACAACTTTAAAAGGACCATTATAAGGAGATTGAAGTTTACTTGAATAAGGGTATGAGAAATTTTGATATAAGACTAAATCTCCAACTTTAAATTTTGCATCGACATAATGTTTATCATACCTTTGTTTATCTTATGATGCTTAATTGTTCTGTTTACTGCAATTTGTCTAGCTTGTTGTATAGGTGGATAGTTTAATTTTACTTGATTAGGTAATGGCGAATCATATGGCAAAGTTCCAAACATTAAATATGCAGGTGGAAAGCCAGTAACATGTGGCGAGTTATTGTATTCATATGTAACTTGTTCTAATAATTTTGTCCAAGGAGTTTTTGTAGTTGAATTAACTTTACATCTTAATTTTGCTACTAATGTCTGATTAACTCTTTCATTCTTTCCATTGCATTGTGGTCTATTTGCTGAAGTTAGTAATTGT
Source organism: Trichonephila clavipes (assembly GCA_019973935.1). Lineage (NCBI taxonomy): Eukaryota > Metazoa > Arthropoda > Arachnida > Araneae > Nephilidae > Trichonephila > Trichonephila clavipes. The sequence goes on along the minus strand of BMAU01003997.1, from coordinate 42,027 downwards.
CTAATATTATGATGTTTTAAGAATTTCTTAAATTTAGATGAAGTGAATGCAGCATTTCTATCACTTAAAAGTTGTTTTGGGCATTGAATTGAAAAAATTTGTTTTAAGCAATTTGTATAAGTTTCAGAAGTGACACTTTTGGATGGAAATGTCCAAGCATATCTGGTAGCATGGTCCAGAACAATATGCAGGTATTTCTTTTGTGAATTATAATTAAATCCTCCTACAATGTCTAGTGAAATCATTTCAAATGGTTCTTCTGCTACAGGAACTTCTTCCAATAATCCATACATTTTTTGTGTACTTTTTATTCATTTGACATGTTTCCCAACATTTAACAAAATTTGAAATGTCTAATATAATGTCTTTCCAGTAGTAAATTGGGTAAATTAATTTTAACATCTTTTTACACCTGGGTGACCAAATTGTTCATGTGCAGTTGTAATTAATTTTTCTCTCAAAGATAACGGTACTACAATTTTAAATTCTTTTTCTTAATTGTTAATACATCATTAATTTTTATATATTTTGGATCATTAATGTTCTCTGAATTTTGGTATTTAATAATTTCATCAGTATTTAAAAAATGACAAATGGGTGATATATAATGGCATACAGGGTTCCTCGACAACATGTCTGCTTCAACATTTAATTTACCTTTTATATAAACCATCGAATATTCATACTGAGAAAGTTTTAAACTCCACCAAAATAAACGTCCAGTTAAATGTTTTACACTTTTAAGCCATTGTAAAGCAGCATGATCAGTATGTATTGTGAATTTAGATCCATGTAGGTAACAGTGGAATTTATCTAAGGCATCTATAATTGCTAAACACTCTTTTTCTGAAATTGTATAATTTTTTTCATGTTTAAGTAATTGTCTCTAGTGATAAGCTATGGGGTAAAGTGTTCCATCTGGGTGTTGTTGTTTCAAGACTACGCCTATTGAATCCTGGCTTCCGTCACAAAACACATGACATGGATATTGTGAGTTGTATAATTTAAGTATAGGTTTTGATATTAAACAATTCTTTAACTTTTGATAAGCTTCTTGACATTCATGTGACCAATTCCAAATTGCATCTTTTTTAAGTAATTTATTTAATGGTACTCTAAGTTTTGCATAATCTTTAATAAATTTTTGGTAAACATTGATGGAACCAAGAAATCTTTGGAGTTCTTTCACATCTTTAGGTGGTGCTAATTTTCTTATTGTTTCAATATTTGGATTACTTGGGGAATAATGACCTTGTGTTATTTCATATCCTAAAAATTTTATTTTTTCCTGTGCAAACTGACATTTTGATTTTTTAAGTTTAATGTTCTTTTTTACAAATTTGAAATATTGTATCTAAATGAGTCAAATGCTCTTCCCAAGATTGTGAGAAAATTATTATATCATCAAAATAGTTTAAAGCAAAAGTTAACTGATATTTTTGTAAAATTTGTCTTATAGTTCTTTGGAAAACAGCTGGGGAATTTTTCCAGCCAAATGGAAGTCTTAACCATTCATAGAGTCCAAAATTAGTTGTGAAAGCCAGTTTCTCTGCGTCTTTTTCATGAATTTTAAAGTGCCAATAACCGCTTGTTAAATCGAGCGTAGAGAAAAATTTAGCATGAGTTAAATTATCAATTACAAAGTCTATCAGAGGTACAAGGGTGGAATCTTTTCGTGTGATTTCATTTAGTTTTCTATAATCGATACATAATCTTGATCTTTCCCTTCATCCTTTTTGTATGCTAAAGTTACAAGGGCAGCATATGGGCTATGGGAGGGTCTAATAAAACCTGCTTTTAACAATTCTTCTATCTGTGTTTGTATTTCTTTAGATTCTTGTTGACTGTTTCTATAAGGGTGTAAACTTATAGGAAAGTCTGAGATTAAATGAATTCTTTGTTGCTCTAAATTGATACAACCTACATCATACTTATTTTGTGAAAATATGGTTCGAAATTTATCAAGAAGTTGGGTTAAATCTTCCCATTGCTCACTAGTTTGTTTTGGTACTGTGTCCTCAACAACCATGGCTGGGTTAAACAATCTTTTCAGATCAGCTTCAGGGCTGTCTGGTACTTGATCTAAACCTTTATTATTCTTAACGTTAATATTATCTTCATTATTTGCATTATAGTAGTTCATATTTTGATCATTATTAAGAGTTTTACAATATGTCCCATGATATGTTCTCAACTCACCAACGCACTTATTTACAAATTCAATATTACTTAAATTTTTACCACATTGAAAAATACACATGTTACGAATACTAATGTCAAGCTTAAATAAATGTAAATATTCAAGTCCTAAAATAATATAAGGCAATTTAGTATCAATTACAAACAAATCTATTTGCTTAGATATACATCCAATATTCATATAAACTTTAATTATACCTTTGGGATGAATAGTCCCACAAGTTTGATTTATTTTTACATTACTATTTTTTAAAATTTTAATGTTTTTTAACCCTCTAACCGGATAGCACGGAAAATTCCGTCAGTGTAAAGATGCTTCGAAAATGGACTGCACGGATTTTTCTGCCTTCAAGTAACGTTTTCAAAAGCGGATAAGCCGCACTTTTCTGTGAAATCCTTTCCCCCTTTTAGGGTTTAACAACTTGAAAGATAATGAGCGACGGAGGAAGCAACACAGCAGGAGTTTTATGGCTCGCAGGGAACCCCGTATTTTGACCCTTCGGCAATCGTAAAAAATCGAGGGGAAATTTCTTTAGACCCCAGGAAGTGTTAATTTGTTACCTCGTTTTTTTAAAGTTTTGTAAAGTCCCAATGCATAAGTAAAATATGTTACAATTCCCTTTTGGTTTCATATTAATTTGAAACTAACAAGTTGGGGCGTGTCAGTGCAATCTGCTATTTTATATAGTTTGACAAATTATCTTTTTTTAAGTATATTCTTTCGCTTCATTTTTCTTATTTTAATCAAAGATTTTAGTTTTTGAAACATGATTATTTTATTATAAGATACCGAAAAAATTAATAAAACACCAAACTCTTTAAAATTTGGAACCTTTTCAGTTTTCCAACCACTAAAAATGAATAAATTTAAACTTCATCAAATCATTTGAAACATTTTCCTACACTTTGATAAAAATAATAACGAAAAAAAAAAAAACTAATTAAGATTTATTAGTTTTTTTTTTTAGATTTCAAACCCTAAGTGTTCAGGGAAGTTTAAGTACAGTGTGTGTGTGCCTATAGTTATATATTGTTAAAATACACCGAATTATATTTGAATTTTAAGTGCTTGAACTTCAGTTTAAATCAAAGACAACATGAATGAAGATTTTCACACACATTTTTTTTTTATAACTTGAATGTTTGAATAAATGGTAGTCAAAAATATACGGAAACATTTACAGTAGACATTTATGCATATAAATAAACATAAAAATCAATTTTAAATTCGAGCTATTGAAAAACATTCGAATTATATATTGTTCAAAAATATCTATTTATACAAAATACCTCTCAACATTTATCTTTTTTAAAGGTTAACTGAATAAGTAATTAAAATCTGGATATTTTTTGAAATCTCGACCTTATAAAGCTAGAAATTTTATGTTAGAAATTCCATTTGAAATTTGGAAAAAAAAATGCATCGCGCAGTTAAAAATTATTTATCATAAGTTTTAGCAATTGTTTGAGTATAATAAAATTTCAAACGTTAAATCTGTCGAGAGCTGAAACGTCCTCCCGTTGGTGTGGTTTGGTAGTTAGGAGAGGGGGGTGCCAGCTCAGGTGTCGTCCACGTCACTTGACCATGATTCAAAATTACGTGGTCCGTCGCCAAAAGCCCTCGTGTAGCTGAACAGTGCGACGTTAATATTCAATCATTCATTTAATATATTTCGAAGATTTCATACAATTCAGTTTAAAACTGCATGCTAAAAGCAAAAAAATATACTAAAAAAATTGATGAATATACAATTACAATAAATTCTTACATAGAAGCAAAACTGAGAAGCTAAAGCGTAGGAATGAAAAATTTTGAGTATATCTGAAGTAGTTTTCGAAATATTTATTTTAAAGTTCAGAAAATTTGTCTGCGTTATGTTATACTTAATATTAATTAAATGGTTAAAATAATATGTTAATATTAGTCATGTAATCGTTTGATGACACATTCATATACTAATAAAAATTATCATGGTCATTGATGCGAATGTCAAGAATTTTATGTAATTTTAAATTCAGACATTAAGATATTGATGTAGAAAATATAAAAAGACCATCTAAAATACATGAAAAATGCAGTTTGCTATAAAATGATCTTGACAAACAAAATCCGGCATTTTCACTTACTATGGCAGAGCCGGCTTAGCCAGGGGCGATTTGGAAAAACAGAGAGAGAACCGCGGTTTTGATGGATGCCGCTGTAGCTTTTAAAGTTCGCGGGAAAAATTATATATATATATATATAAATTACAAATGCAAAAATAAATCTTGTAATTTTCCATACATTTTTATAACAACGAATTGTGGAATTGGCTTCCAATGCATTGTTGTGTTTGACAATATGTATAAGGTAACCAACCCTACTTTAGATAGATTTGTACTACTTTTTCGTAACCGTATTCCTTTTAAAATTAATTCGTGCAGCCGAAATACACCTTTTGCACCCTTAAAAATTTATGTAAACTATAACGGTTAATTTTAATTTATGCAACTTGTGAAATGTTCATAACTAACCATTTCCGTCTAAATAGTTTACATGAAAAAAAAAGTTTGGACTCCCTCATTCATTAGGGATTTATATAAGATTCTAACATTAAATTTTATTTTTCACCGAATAAGATCGAGTGGAAGTGTATCGTGCTTCCACACCACAGGTCTGGGGTTCTCTTAACGGGCTGCGCAAGGTCGACTCTGCCTTTCATCGCCGCTACATTGGGTCGATAAATGAGTACCAAGCTTGCTTCGGGTCTTAATCACTGAAGGTCTCTGTTCAGACAGACCACCAAATCGGGACATCTGTTCATGCACCTCAGCGTCCAATGGTCACGTGTATTATGATGGGCACAGTAGTTCCTGGCCCTCATGGATTGTTGTGCCACTGAGTTTGAGTCTTAAGTTTGAGGATTACCTCACTTTGGGGATACCCCTTAGATAAACATGTATTTCCACTCATTTGCAATTAAACATTTTTCTTTCAATTACGTTTATTTCAGAAGGAAGTTTGATTTTTCAAATGTATTTGCTTAATAACATGTATATTTGTGTGTATTATATTAAAAATTTGATCAATCCAAAATTACATGTTTTTAGCTCCTCTAAAAGCTAATCCATATACGTTTTATAGTAGTATATTTAAAAATGATAAGGACATTTTTACGACTGTGTGAGCTGTTATGCCTCGTTTATAAATATAAAAAATTGCATTCAGCTACAGTTTTTAAAATGTACAGAAATAAGTGGAGAAACAGGATACTTACATATTATGAATATTTTTGACTGCAGTAAGATATATTTATATTTCAGTTTCTTTACAATTTGAATAGAAGTTGTAAGCCATTTTGCGAATAGTTTGATATTGAGTATAAACCCATAGGCTGTTTAATATTTTTTAAGTGTTTTACTTTGATACCAGCACACATTAAAATAAGGCTCATTTGCAGTTATATGACCAGCTTCAGTGATATTTCAATTTTCAAAAATAGTCTACACGTACGAAAACATTCTTTCACAACCGCACACCACATCTCTCTCTCTCATACTATATCTTCCCTACAGCAGGAAATATTTGTGTTTACTGAAAAATTTAATACAGGATACATTTCCAAGTGTTAAATTTGTTTTTAAAATTTGGTATGAATACATTGTGGAACTGTCGGTTAACTTCACTGAACAAAATTGTTTTAAGTGTACTGTTTTGAAAGACAAGATTAATTAGGGAGAACTTTTCTCACAAAAGAATTTGTAATGACTGAATTGTGTGAAAATGTAGTTATCGATGTGTGACATTTTTCCTTGTAATAAAAGAAACAGAAAGATAAGAAATTTAACTTGAGTAGAAAATGGTTAGAAGTACTGTCATGCGCATTTGAGAAGTATATCCCCCATTAAAATTAAAAATTATTGACTGAATGTGTGTTATGTCCATTACAAATGCCGATGTAGGAAAGATATTTTTATTTAATACAAGGAGTTCGAAAAGGAGAGCACTAGGAATGAAAATTTAAGATTTTTTCCGAAAAATATTCAGTTAACATAAAAATATCATTTATATGATTTAAATTTAAATAAATTAAAAGTATATTGAAATCATTTTTTATGTTATTCTAAATTAAAAATATAATTGAATAGAGAAAGATCTGTTTTATTTCATAAATATATGCACCATTAATTGTCTTATTGTTTAAAAAAAAGATAGGGCCTTTACTCCTTTTACCTCATAACTTTTTTTTAAAAACAGGAAAGTGAGCGCGTTTTTCTTACTCTCATATTCAAAAATGTGTGAATACAGGATGCTTTTTTCTAGTTCAAATCGCAATACCAAAATATTTTTTTTTTTAATTTTTAAAAAATGACAATAAATTTTGTTTGAAGAAAATATAACTATTTTTCAATTTTTAACACGCCATTTATTTCATGTTTTTTTACCCTGCATTTTAATTTAATTTTACTGTTACTGAATCTATGGGGAAAACGACAGAGTGGAACTACGGTTTTCATACAAGATTGCCCAAGGCAACAACAGCTAGCTGTAAGCGATTGCTATCCTGGTTCTTACTGATTAAAGACGCGGAACCAAGTCATAAAGTTGTCCCCTTTGGACCTCCCAAGTTTTAAAAGGGGGAAAGAATTGAAGTCTGTTGCATTTTTGAAGGGAATAGCAATATAAGAGTACAACGTTTTCGGAATAACTTTTCAGGAGGAAGGTATCGAGTTAGAGGGTTAATTGTTTAGATAAATTTATTGGAATTAATGACACATATTGCTTCCTGTGTCAATTAGAGTATAAAAGTGCTTGGAACATACCATTGACTCAATAATTAGTTGTCATCCTTGCCTCTGGTTATTTTCGTTTCTGGGCGAGTGAAAATTAAGTCGATTCTGTTGTACAAACTGCCTAGGTTGAACTGTTGCCTTCCACTGAATCTCACCATGTGAGATTGATGTGGCTGTCCATGATTTCCTCTTGATTGGAATCTGTTCCGTGGATCAGTTCCTCTGTGTACACTACCGTCGGCTTGGTTATACCATCGGGTATAACTTCCAGTCTCCACCGGTTTTCGGTCTGCGCTGTCCGGTGTTACTGCGATTAATTGTCGCATGGTTGAGATCCATTCGCAGGGTGTCGAAATCTTCTTAATAACTAAAAACTTTTGATATTGAATGGGACTGGATAATGTCATATGTTCCACAATGGAACTGTCATCATAATTTAGTTTCTTCGCTAACGAAAGTTTTTCCGTAAAAAAAGGAAATTAATTCTTTAGTGTTGTTTAATTTTAGGTTGTGAAATTTTCGAATATCCTCTTGTCTAGTCGCGTCGAACACCGTCATTAATAATTCTTTGCTTTCTTGGTAAGACTTTTCAAAAAGTTTGTTTTCGTACCAAAATTTTAAATAGACTCCCGTGAGATATCTAGGAATATTTTGCTTCTTCCATTGTTCGTCTTTTTTGATATTCCAAACATTGTTGATCAAAACAGTCAAGAAAACTTTTAAAACTGCTAAACTTATTAGTGTCAAATTCAGGAAAAAAGAATTGTTTCAAAGTGTTGACTGGTGACTCCTGCCGGAAAGAGTCGTCCTCCATGGTAGTATCGTTTCCAATGCAGTCGCTCGTTCGAAAAATTTTGTTGAAGTTAATTCGTTTGGTTTCGTGGCATATTTTTGCAGTTCTTTAAGTAATCCTGCCGGCTCTTGTCAGGCCCCAGGCCTGCTGGTAAAATGAGGAGGGCATCATCTTCAAAATACTTCTTTATTTCGCTTCCATCACATAAAATCTAACATGGCGGCCCTTTGCCGCGCAACCGGGTGGTACAAAAGACAACATCTCAGCGAGGAGACACCAGCCAAACCTTTTCTAGTATGCGTTCGCCTTCGTCAGCGCTCGTTGCACCTTTAAATAGGCTTATTTACCCACAAATCCTTACGCGATGGTAAAGAGTTCGCTCTATTTTCATTTATTACTTCCTTAATTTTGAATAAACTTTTCAAACCTGACATATATATATGTATGTGTGTGTAATAATTCCTCCTAGCATCTCCTTTTAATTAACTCTTTTAATAATATTCAAATAATCTTAATTATTTGGTTCAAAACTAACTCCCCGATCTTAATCGTAATTGACTAACATTATTACATCATAAATTCCTTTCCTGCCCATTGTAACCAATCAGAGCTCTTATTACAAAAATGTCACGCGGTCTTCAACCTCAGGTATAAAAACTGATGTCTCTGGAAATCCCGCTCTCTTCGATCCTTTCTCTGTAGTCATGTAGCCGGCTGCTTTGTGCTGTAGTTTCTTTGTCTGTGTCGTCCATGTTCATAATTAATATGCCTAGGTGTTCCAAGATATGCAATAAATTGGATTTACTAATTTACCAGACTGCCTCGTCGATCTTTCCATAGAAAATACATCAACATACAGGAATCACATCACCAGCCACGCCCTACCTTTGGTTCGCCATTGTTTAAATCAACCACTCTCCAGAAATATTATAAAAGTATGTCACATATATATATCTCAATAACTTTGAAAGCACCGTCAAAATTTTTTAAATTCAAAATAGGAAACATACTTCACTTTCTTTAATATTAAAATACAATTTCAAAAATATTCCACCAGAGCATTCAATGCTGAAAGCATAACACCTCTTCTAAAGTTCCATACAATTATTATCAAATCTTTTATCTCGAACTATTACTTTTAATGTTGTGAAACTTGAAAATTCAATTTTGTTAAATTGCATCAAACATTTATATAAAAAGCATAAAAAAGAAATTTTACTTTCAAAATTTGAAAATATTCGTATGTTTATATAAGAATGTGAAGTGTAGCTAATAAGGAGGTAACATTAATATTTTTAGTTAAAATGTATATATAATATAAAATCATAAATTATATATCATATTCAAAGTCTTAGTAATATGTTGATTGTAGTTGTTAGAAATGTAATTATGAATTGAATCTCATGTACAAAAGACAAGAATAAAATTTATTTTTTCATACAGAGAAATAAATAAAAATCAAATTAAAACCTTAGTGTCAAAAAATTAATGTTATAAAAAATTATTTAATTTTATCATAAATGTTGAAACAGGAGGGAATTTTGTCGGAAACAAAATTGCTAAAAGTTTCCAAAAGTATGTGAATAATTATATAATTGTATCTAGAAGGAGAGCAGTGGTACTTAAAACTTTTAGTTATGCCAATGAAATAATATATTCAAAATTCTAATTTCTTTATTCTCTTAAGGGACACACATGATTTTACTGAGGAAAGACATTGCAATTTCTCAAAGTCATTCCAAAGAATGTCACTGTTATTTTTGCGAAGTATTAAGATAATTTTCTTTAAGTCATTAATCTCTTAAACATGTTTCCACAAGATCAAACCTATAAGTTTTGATTTCAAAATCACACATTTATTCAATTTCCTTGTTTAAACAAAATACAGTTATCGAATTTCAAGTTTAATAAGTGTACAGAAAGTCATGAAATTTTGCGCAGTCAATTTTTTTTTCAAAATAATTTGATGATATACCATTTTAATGGAATGCAAAATATGTTTTATTTAAACTTCTTTTCAACAATTACTTTTATTACTCTGTATACTTAAAATGAAATATTATAAACTTGAACATAAAGCTCAAATAACTTGAAATAAATCTTAAATGACAACTATCAGGTCTTTCTAATTTCCCGTGCCTTAACATGCAAATAAGTTTATGAAACTGATTTTACTAAAACTTATATAATTCTGGATATAGATGAAAATTAATATTTTTAGTACCGAGTAATGCAATGAGACATAGTGCAATTAGAAAATTATGAAATGTGTTGGATCATAATAACAAGATTTATTAATAAAATTCAGATTCATTAATGAAGTAGCAGCCTATTCATATCATTTGCATCAAACTCCTCAATAAACATTCTTTGCTTGATATTAATTTAATGTTACAAACACATAGCGTATAAACAATGTCTTTAAACAGATAATAATAAAATTAATAACAAAAAATAATATTAATAAGTCAATAACTTTGCTCTATAGCTCTATTCATTTATTAAAATTTATTTGTTTTGCTACCAGATATAGCACAATTAATACTCTTTTTTAATTAATACACTTTAAATCAACCAAATTCTTTCATTTCTTTATAAGTAAAGAAAAAAATAAATGAAAAATACCTAAAAACGGACAGTATAGGATATACAAAAAATAATCTAACAATTTTTCACACTGCAAAATTCATTTAAGTGTTTTTTATACATTAAAACAGCATGAAAAACAATAATTAACATTAAAAGGTACCTTATTTAAAAGAGATATAAATAATATCACACTTGTAATGCAAATAAATTTGTTCCCTTGTGGTTCAGGAAAGATTTCAAGAACACTTTTCAGAAAAATCAAGATAATTTCCTCATCAGTTTTATTTATTTTTAGAGTGATATAATAATTGTGTTGTCTTGTAAAATACAATAAAAATTTATTTGAAAAAAATATAATTTTTACAATATAGTTCTTTATACTGAAATAAGAGTGGTACATGAATGAAGTTCAAATATATTTAAACTGCTCTAAAAATACTCAAGCCTTAACCTTAAAAGGACTAATGGTATTATTTAAACTAATTAAAGGTATTATTAAACTAAGGAATTTAAAAAATAATGTATGTTATATTTCACAATTTTGAAAGATTTATTCGATATCTCTTCACTAAGCTTCCAATTTTAAAATTTTTTGCTCACATGCATAATTCTTATTACAAATGACATTTTAATAACAAAATGAATACAATTTTCACCTGATAAACAAATAATTGTTACAGAAGTGGGATGTAATTAAATCATGGAATACAAATTATATGAAAAATGATAATCTTTTGTACATGAAAAGTTGAAGAGAGCAATAAATAATTAAAAAATATACAAATCTTATACTCTCCAAACTGCTCATAAAAAGGTTTGATTTGAGAAACTGCATTTGTATTTTGGAACCAAATTTCTCTCTCTCTTCACTAGCACACCACACTGTAAATGAACACACCAAAAGTGAGAAATATAACAATTATTTCAAGTGAAACCTAATCAAAAGACGAATTCACCAAATGAAAAGCATTTATTATTTCCAGTGATTACTAATCAACATATCTCTATCAAAAATCTTCTATAACAGTGACAAGGCATTGACCATGTTACATGGATTCAGGTATTACTTGCACTCGCTTTAATGAAAACTAAATTATGAAAATCATTTTCGTCTTTTTAGGGGAGAGGGAAGGGTAACCAAATATTCAAAACACTGATAAATTTACTAAATAAAGTTAGTATTCATTAAGACATTCGTTTCAGGGGATAATAAAACTAAGATTTTATCATCTTTGATAACTATATATATGTCTTAGAGTTTAAATTTCCACTATCTTTGTGCTACTTTTTTTTAAAATTTTGAAGCAAACATATTTGACGGTAAAATCCTAGGAGGACCCACTGGTGTTTTTGGCGGCAAAAATTTTTCGCCAAAAAGCGCCAAATTGAAGGTTTTCAAAAAGGTGTAGGTATAGATTCGAACCGGGCACCTTCCGTTCCGAACGCCAGTACTTTATCGATCACGCCAAGACGATCGTCTCCGCGTGATGTCTAAGTACTGGTTTTACTTAGATACCGCTACACTACTCTCCCACCAGTGAGGTGGATAGGCGAACGATTTTCCCCATTTGTTTTTTTTTTTTATTTATTTACTTATTTTATTCTCTCTCATTCTTATTTAGTTATTTTTATTCTTATTTATTTTTCTTGCTGAGATGAGAGAAAGATGATCTATCGTTTGTTTCGGAGAGAGTATGTGTTTTATTTATTTACATTTTTCTTCTCTTATTTATTATTTTTTTCACTCTCTTTTTTTTTATTTACTTACTTTCTCTTGCGGTAGATGGCGTCATTACAGTTCAGAAAGTTGCGTTTTCTTGCTTCAGTCCAGGGTCACCAATGTAGGTATAGATTCGAACCGGGCACCTTCCGTTCCGAACGCCAGTACTTTATCGATCACGCCAAGACGATCGTCTTCGCGTGATGTCTAAGTACTGGTTTTAATTAGATACCGCTACAAAGGCGTCAATGACGAAAAACTCTTGGGAAGTGAATGTGTCAGCGGGGGGATGAAATGGGCGTTTCGCAAAGATGAAATTGAATAAATACATTAAATTAATCATTATAAAAAAGATAAAAACGGAGAAAGCAATGAAATTCATTTTTAAAAAAGCATTCTAAAACCAGTGTGTAGAACATGATTTACATTTTTAAAAAAGGACGAAAGGGGCGTTTCGCAACGATAAAATCGAAGAAATGCATGAAATCAATCATTTTAAAAAATTTTAAAAGGCACTTACCTTACGCTTGCATTTCGTCATGTTCCGTTGGTGGATACACCCTTGCGATGGATGCAAGGAATTCATGAAAATTGTCATCCACCAACTTGTGACCGTTAGATCGTCATTCAGCACGAACGCATTCATGCTCTTGCCGAACCAATATCTCGTCAAACGCAAGATAATAGTTATAGCAAGTTTGCTTTCGCTAAACCAAGTGCCCTTTCTCACACTCCGAACGACGTCGTGGGGATTATCTTTCGACTGGCTGCGGCAATGCCATTCGTAGCCCTCAACCGTTCCCTTTCGCTCTTGCAAACGCATTTATTTTTTACACCTCGGACATTCATAACGAGAAGCAATTAAATTAGCTTTCATACACCATTCTAACGTCTCTTTCTTCCCCTTTGTGCCCAGGAGCACAAAAAAAACCTGTCGTAGCCTCACTTTCAAGTAATTTCCTTTCACAAGCCATTCTTAACAAAAACCGGTGGAACCTTCTCCAGCGAAGTCAAATGTCAAAAGGACGTTTTTTCGAAAAGGCGAAAAATGTTGCACTTTTTAGGGTTGCCATTTTTTTCGGTGATTTGAAAATCCAAATTTTTGGATGAAATGGAAGGGTTACCATATTGTAACCATTATCGCTCAAAATTTGGCGACCGAAAGTGGGTCCTCCTAGGACTCAACCAAAAATATTACCATTATTTTGTATTGATAAAAAAAAATTCTAAACACTTCTTGATGAATAACTGCCTTGATATAATAAGGATATTTAATTATACTTTCAACAAGTAAATATAATTTAAACTTATATACATGCAGTATTCAAAGAAAAAGTTGCAAATTAATTCTAATTACAGGAAATGAAATCAATTATCGAGTCTCCATAACAAAGTCAAGAAACCAATTTATTTTTTCATATAATGAAACATTTAAGCCATAAAACAAAACACTAGTATCACACATTGAATTTAATATAGAAATAATTACTTGTATTTGTCACGGGTGTTGAAATTTTTTTAAACTGTTTAAATTTGGGAAATTTTGAAACAGAAATGCTAATGACTTTCATAAGAACATAAACATTAAATCTGCTCCTATAGACAGAAATGGACCATAAATGTATTATTTGATAACTCATTTCTATGAATTGATATATTCCAGAGATACTGCACTTTTTAGGAATTTATGTGTCATATTTTAAAAAATGCATAGCAATTTTTGAAAATTATCCCCATGATATTCACTGCAATTTGCTTGAAACATTAAGATTTTCTGTAAGTGATTTGTTTATAAAACTTTTCAACAAGCACAAATAATAAGTGATTATGAAAGAATAATCACTTATATCTTCAGTAGCACATATACAACAAAACATAGGTATCTAATTTGTGATTTGAAAAAGGGATATATAAATTTCCTGAAATATATATGAGCACATAAAATTTTTACAAAAATGTTTGATAATTTGGAGTTTTATCAAGTACAAATTAACACTTTTCTTAAAACTTCTATTAAATATTTCATTTTAATATTCTGTGATACTAAATGCAAATATTTTTAATTTGATCATTAAATTAACTTGAAATAATTAAATAAAACCTATAGAAATCATGTCTTTCTATTTTTGCCTGTCTTGACACATATAAACTCTACACATATTTTGACTGTTGAAAAGATATTCATACTTTAACCTTAAGGTATGAAGAAATACTTGTAATTTCTTCATATTAAACAATAGCTTGATAAAAAAAATCGAGTCACAGTTAAAGTATGAAATGCAAATTATATATTTTAATGAAACTAGAGTGATGAAAATAAACATAACTTTTATTTTTTTCTTGTCATAGGGCTCTTTAATCTGCAACCAGCTTAGTTTTCATGCACTCAATTTTCTTCTCGAGCACATCAAACTTAAAAGGGAAAAAAACAAGATTTAATATCTAAATAAAAACATAATTATATTTCAAGGGAAACCTAATCAAAAAGGCTTTAGCAAAGAAAAACTTGTGTGAGACTGAAAACTTTTTGATAAAGCTGCTTAGATTCATGAGATATTTAAATGCGTTTTGAGAATAACTTTATTAAACTATTCTGATCATTTTCAGGAGATTTTCAAGACAATGTCTCTAGTTTTCACTTTATATAAATCAAATAGAAATTTCTGTAGTTTTTAACGATTTTTTGGGAGTGTTGGAGCCGAATTTGGCGAAACTGCATTTATAAACATTACAAAATATATACAAAACCTGACAAGAACACAAGGACCCTGTTAAAAGGTCAGAAATGTTAAAGCAGATAAATTAAAATGCAAAAATAAAAACCGAATTAAGACATTTAACAAAGTTAAATTTCTTAACCAGCTATTTGTAGTATAAATATAAAAATTATGAAATTTATTATAATATAAATTATGAAAGTAAAAGTGAAAAATTTACTTCCTGCCATTTCGAATCCGTGTGAATGTTATAATGTTTGAATATTCAGTACTTTTCATTGGTATATTTTCCACACACAAAACATATCCATTCTCATCATACTCAATCATATCCTCAACCGATGCATCCTGCATGAGTGCACTTTTCTGAGGTTTGTGCGGTGTCATTATTATTTCTATTTGAAGTATATTTACTTAGATTATTACACATTTTTTTTTATTTATTTAACTTTTTTGCATATCCGATTTTTAGTGTTAGCTTTTAAATCCCGATTTGCACCAGAAACAGGGGAAGGTTGACTACGGCATGTAATGCTTGAAATTATGGGTGAAGGATTAGATGCAACAGTTTAATTTGGTACGGCTTTACATTTACATGGAAAATGCTTTCTTGATTTTATAAGGGTTGCTTGATCTGATAAGTATGCAGGAAAAGAGGGTTTAAAAATAGGAGGCTGAGGCTGTGACATTGTAGCTGCTATTGAAAAGGTGGATGGCAAGAGGTTTGCTGGGGTTGAAGATAATGATGTGGAAACAGTAGGAATAGATAGAGATGTCGCAGAACAATGACGAAATTAGGAATTTGATTAAATCCCTAAGGCATATGATGAATTGATGGGAGATGTTAAAGTATCTTCTCTCCAAGGTCATTTTCTGGATGACAGTGATTTAGTCAAATTCCTGAACTGTTTCATAGAAATGATGAAATGAACAAGTTATAAATCACACCGCTCTATTTCATATTTTACCACTCTCCTTTACCCAGTACTGGCAACTTGGGGGTGCGATGGACGCTGTGCACCGAAGCTCCGTGATTGAGGGGTCGACAATATTCCTATCGTTATCAGTATGAGAAGAACAGTTTTTCGTAAACATTATTATTATTATTATACATGTCAGAATATTCACAACCTTAAAAACTAATTCTTGAGGATACAAATGTTTTGTTATTTTATTTGGGAAACTCTCGAGAATTCCCCCCCAAAAATTGACTTTTGTTAGAAGTACATAATTTTGATGGTCTTATTCATATTTTAACGCATCAAAGTAGAGAATATTTTATAAGAAATACAACAGTAATTATTTTAATTAATCATGACTTTGAAAATAATGTTAATGTTTCAAAAATCCTAGTTCAGGCTCTTTTGAGAAGTATATTGAATTTTGACAGATTTTGCACGAATCATCCCCATCGACGCGGTGGATTTCTTCAATCGCTACAGGATTTGAACTCTCGACACTCTGGCCATGAGTTTGTGGTCATAACGACATGTCTATCGCAGCCAATAGGACCAGCAGAAACTCTTTTGAAAAGGTCAAGTGAGATTGAGTTAGATGTCATGAATTGTAGATGACAAAATAGTTATAGGAACATGAAAGGGAAAAATCTAGAATAATTTCTCTAAATATCATGCAGTTTATGTGCCTCACGCACTCTTTTTTGCCTAGCACACTATTTAATTTTTTTGCTGTCGCTTCTAGTAGTATATATTGTAAATATTTTGGAAGGCTTTTCAAATTTTTAAATTGCTTATTTTCTGCATCTTCAATAAAATAAGAAACTCCACAAAAGTATTTAAGCACAATTACTCTCAAAACACTTATGCACCACTTATTGGGAAGTTAAAATAGATTCGATTAAGGCAGTGTAGCACAGTTGGAACAAACTTGTAATATTCTAGAAGAATTTGTTGAAGTAAATTATTATACCGGGGTATCCGAAACTAAAAGTCTATTGGATTCAACTCAAGGAATGCTAGTCATTTTGCTTAATAGTATGGTTTGCAATATTGCCCAAAATTAAACCTATCAATAAACAATTTCAAGAAGAAAAAAAATTTCCTTTTTTGACTCAGCTTTTAATTTACTCAATAATATTGAAACTTAAATCCAAAAACTACAACATTTTACGCACTTTTAGTCAAAGAAAAAAAAAGCTAAAATATAATTTGTATATTTAAGAATAGTCACCCAACTGGTATAGGAGTTAGCGAAGCTGGCTGCGCTGCCATAGGGGCTGGGTTCGAATCCTGGAGAAGACATGGATGTTTGTAAATGTATAGTGCCTTTGCCGCATGGGGGGACTCTAAATAACCGTCAAGCCACAAGTCTTCTCGTGTGGTTGGTGGGAGGCCCTAGGACGAGGACACTATCTGTGTGAGCTGGCACCTCCTTCTCCTAATTTCCACAGTGCTTCAGTTCCTCTACACGGCGAGTCTTCAGTGGCACTAGATTAGAACATATGACACGGTGGCCACGAGTCCGTGACCATGACCAATAGCCTACCTCAGCCACAATGAAGTAAGAAGAACCCCGATAGAAGAATTTAGATGTTATTTTTCAATACTGTAACTGATATTGTACAAATAGAAGACAAATTTAAAGTATACCGAATATATTATTTTTAATTTCAAAATAAACACTGAAATAAAAACTTGAGAAAAAATATTTAAAAACTTTTTAAAGCTGTATAACAAAGATGAAGATCTGAAAACTAAAGTTAAAAAATTGGGTTTTTTGCTGGATTTAATAAGAATAAAAAGGGGGAAGTAAGACTCATGACAAAGTATATATTAAATAATAATTATAATGAGTTTTTAAAGCCGATTTACAACTTTTCTTCACATTGCCCGTTACTTTAAGAAGAGCTGAGTGGCCGCGGTAGCCGAGTGGTATAGATATCGAACCGTGGCTTGCTTTGTCACGGGTTCGAGCCCAGTACCACTAAAGACCCGCCGTGTAGGGCAGCGATGCACGTTAAATCTGTCGAGAGCTGAAACGTCCTCCCGTTGTTGTGGTGTGGTAGTTAGAAGAGGGGGGTGCCAGCTCAGGTGTCGTCCACGTCACTTGACTATGGTTCAAAATTACGTGGTCCGTCGCCAAAAGCCCTCGTGTAGCTGAACAGTGCGACATTAATATTCAATCAATCAACAAGAGCTGAACGTTCTTTAGGCAAATTATTTTTTAAAAAATTACACTGTGGTCAAACAAGTGTGCTGAATATTTACAAAAACTTGCAGTATTAAGCATTGAAAAAGAAATTGAAAGAAAATTGAAATTTTACTGATGTAATTAATGTATTAATTAGCAAAAACAAATCTCGTATCAAAATATATATGTTCTTGTTTATAATTGTTTACTTAAAACAAATTATGGTTTTAAGTGGTTTCTTGCTCCTGGTAATGTTTTTGCATATTGAGTTTTTATAAATGCTTACATAATTAAAAATGAGTTCAGATTTTGAAAAAAAAAATAAAAATCTGACCAAAATTGTAGCTGAGGAATAGTTTACAGAAACTATCATGATATCTAATTGGATAGAAAAAGTAGAAGCTGTAACAGTCATTTTAAGAATTTAAATTAAAACCATTACTTAAGATGAAATGAACACAAACAGTTTCATTATGGAAAAAATATGATGTTATGGAAGTGGTTACTAAAGAACGTTTTGTTTTGAAGAAAGTCTGTGAATACGAGACCCAGTTGTAAAAATAGCACCAACGGAAAGTATTTTTTTTATCATACACTCCGAGAAACACAAGTCAACTGGCCATGGAGGAAGAAATAAATTGCTACATAGTTTGAAATCGTTAAATACCTACTATCTACTTTTATTGTATTGGAATTTTTAAAGCTGTGCACGGCAAGTCAGTAAAAAAAATTCCTAACCAAAGAATCGTTTTTACCCAATTGTGTGTATCTAGCGACTTCAATCATCATGGCTAAATTGATTCAGTTGACTTACAGTCATATCCAGATTAGAAATTAAAAATGGGTATAAAACTATTAAAACCACCCAACAAATTTCAGCAATTTTCGACTGTTGACTTGAAAAAGAACTTCTGAAGTAGAAAAAAAAATTAAGCTGTTAAATTATTTTTCTAAGTCAGTTGTCCTCCTATACTATGAAGCTATATTGGTCGTAAGTTTGCAGCTGTTGTTGTACACGAATTAACACATCTGTGTCCAGAGTGCAATATTGTAAATGGTAGGCCTAGATATACAGCTATTAAAGTGTTTTTTGTAGAATAGAATCTATATACTAGAGTTCTTTCATGTAACATTTGTAAAAATCCGGTGCAAGCATTATGTAGGAATACAATAGAAGAAGGAAATGGATCGAAGATTCAGTGCTATTCGTGCCAAAAAGAAGAGAGCATTAAAGATCAAAGGGAACAAAGCGGCAAAACATCTGAAAAGATCAGCTGAAAAATGAATGAAGTCTCTTTGAAGAAATTAAAAGATGTGTTAGTAAGTTTCACAGCTTTGGTGATTGTACCTAAAACAAAGGTCTATTAGATGAAAATAACATAGTGGGGATTGAATTAGATTTAAAAAATTATTTATACCCCAAATTGGTTCTTCACAGTTGGAATTATAAAGGAATGCCTTCAAATAACTACAACATTTATCGAAACCATTCCAGAGATTAATCAACCTCTGCAGGAAAACTATTCTTATTTGAAGGTTTAGGATTTAAAAAGTGTTCCTGAGAGTAAAATTCAAATTACAATATAAAACAAAAATGTGTGCTTGTAAAAAAAAAAGTAATGTATTTCGATATGACACAAATTAACGTGTTTTAACGGAAATGAATAAGCCGTTATTTATTAATTACCATATTTTCCTGTATATAATACGCAGCTGCATATTATCCACAGAGCCCTTTTTTTCGAGTAAAAAAAAAACATCGTATAATCCGCGGCAGTTTTGGTGGCGAATAATCCAAAAAATATAAATTGCCGATAAGGAGACACATAAAATAAAAAATAGAATTAAAAATAGAAGAATTTGTTCAGAGGACAACATTTATAATAAAACATCTATTTAAATATGTATCATAATATATTTTGTACGATAATCTCAATAAAACAAAAAAAATTCTCTGCTACTGCCATCTATGTTTTAAGTTAAGCAAAACATTGCACGCGGAAAATTTTTTAAAATATTAAGATATCCCCCTTTTAACTTATATACACTTTCAAAATAAAAATATCTTGAATGATGAAAAAATTTATTAACAGTTAAAAAAGCCTTCAAAATCTGATTCATCAGATTCGGAAATGAATAAATTTATCAAATCTTCACGTAACACATCCGAGTCACTCGATAGTAAAGACTCTTCATCGTCAGAGTCATTTTTGACAATATTACATTTTCGGAAAGCGTTCTTTACTGTAGTTTCAGCGACGTCATTCCATGCTTTCAGGACCCAACGGGAGACATTTTCATATGATGCCCGCTTCAATTTTCCCGTTTTTGTATAGTTTTTTTCTCCATCGGACATCCACTGTTCCCATAACTTTCTAACTTTGGATTTGAATGATCTATTATTACCAACGTCTAAAGGCTGCAATTTTTTTGTCAGTCCTCCAGGTATTATGGCAATTTTTGCCGACGCGGACTTGAGAGCATTTTTTACGTTTTCACTCACATGTGATTTCATTGAGTCCATAATTAAAAATGCCTTTGGACGAAAAAAAAAAAAAAGAATGTTTGCCTTTTCTCCAGATAGTCTGCAGCCATGACAACATGATTTGCTCATTCATCCAGCCATTTTCATTCGCACGAATTTCCACACATTTAGGAAAGTTTTCTTTTGGGAGCGTTTTTCTTTTAAAAATTAACATCGGCGGCAATTTCAAACCATTTGCAGCACAGTATAAAACTACAGTAAATGACGTTCTTTCATTTCCAGTAGTATTTATAGGAATACCACTTGCTCCTTGAACGTCGACGGTCCTGGTAGGTGGAATATCACATGATAATGGAACTTCGTCCATATTATATATATATATATAAATCAAATCTTTTGTAAAATTATTTTCAACAATAATTTGCTTGCAAAATGTCAAAAAGTCGTCAGATTTTTTTTCCCAGTCATCAGGTAATTTCTGTTCGACCGTTGAACGACTAAATTGTTTCACTTCATAAACCGGTAACACCACGTGGCCCACCAGATAAGTTAATATTCATTTCGCGTGCAATAACACTCTGGCTTTCATACTGATGCTAACTGTCGAGACAGCTTTTCCATCGTCCCTTTCTTTTAAAATCCATTTATTTATTTCTGCCTCTAATTCTGGCCAGTGAGGTTTTCCACGACGATCGGCCCTTTTACGTCTATCGCAATTTTCGAAGTTAGTCTTGTTCCTTCTCCACAAACAAATATTCGATTCGTCAACGTTGAAAAATCTTGCAGCTTCTTGATTTCCTACTTCGTTAGCCTTCTCTACAGTGTTTAATTTGAAGTCTGCAGTATAGCTAACACGCTTATGCTTCATCATGATAAAAATTTTCAAAGGATGCAACACCTCTAGTCAAGATAAAGTTGTAAATGATGCCAGCGACTTGTAACTGCTATTTCCTTCCGAGGAACAGAATTCGTTCTTGAAAGTAATTGGACAAAAACTAATTATGGCCGTAATACGTCAGCCGAGTCGTGAAAGCGCCATCTTTTATTTTATAAAACATAAACAGCAATTCTTTGAAAACTTTGTTATTTTTTCTGATGAAGAATGTTTTTTCTCAGATAATCCGCGGCGGCGTATAATCCGCACAACGAAATTTGAAACTTTTTAAACACATAATCCGCAGATTATATATACAGGTAAATACGGTATATTCACGAAAAAAACGTTTGAAAGTTTACTACAAATGTCCTTTTCTTTAAAAAAATACCAGCCTAACCATCTAAATCTTTTATTAATTAGTTTCGAATAAATAATTTGTATTTCAATGGCTATTGTTGTATTACTTAGAAAGGAATCCTCGGGAGTTTCCTGAAACAACTAACAAAATCTAAATCTTTGCATCATCAAGAATTAGTTCTTAAGGTTGTAGAATTTCAGAGAAGTATAATAATAATGTTTACAATAAATTGTACTTCCCGTTATACTGACAACGATAGGAATATTGTAAAGATTTTATGTGCAAGAGTACATTTTAATTCTTGATCAACGGTGGAGCCCCATTTAGCACACTCCGCAGATTGCAAGTAATCTAAAAAGGAAACTGGTAGAAAGCAAAAATAGAGCTCTACGAATCCTGAATTGTTTATTTCATCATTTCATTGAAACAGCTCAGGAATTTTACAAAATCACTTACTTTTATCAAGGGTATGACCTTGAAGAGACTGTGTTTTGACACATCTCCCGTGGAAGTTTCATATCCCTTAGAGATTTGCTCATATTCCTAATTTCA
Organism: Trichonephila clavipes; assembly: GCA_019973935.1. NCBI lineage: Eukaryota > Metazoa > Arthropoda > Arachnida > Araneae > Nephilidae > Trichonephila > Trichonephila clavipes. The sequence continues at coordinate 19,814 of BMAU01003997.1, read as the reverse complement.
TCATTCCCTGAGACAAGATATATTTGGTTTCGGGATAGATGAAAGCGGTTGAAGTGTAAATTTAAAGGTAGACATTTTATTTTTGTGATGTTTTCATCTGTCTGAGTATTAACGTATATTGTTGAAGATTTAGCAACCTGGGCGTATATTTGTGATATCTGGGAGTGTTAATTTTCTGTCTTCTAAAAGTAAGATATATTTGTGTTAGTTTTAATTTCTTGTATTTGTTTTTCTATTTCCCGTTTAGGGCATAATTTAGATTTCGTTGGATAGGGTTGTGAACAGTTAATACAGAATTAGGCTCTACACTACAGTCAGAGGAAGAATATCCAGCAGACGCACACCTAGAGCCTGTTAGTTGTCAGCGGCAGGAAGTTTGTGAATGTCCGAAACTCTGACACTTGAAGCAGCACTGAGGATTTGAAATGAATGGGCGAATCTTACAAATTAGATATCCAGCTTTAATTGTGGTGGTAGTTTAGGTCTATGAAATTTCAATTTATATGTTTTGCTGGAATAACTGCAGATCATCTTTTTTTTATTGTTATTCTTCTAACCTGAATCACATACTTATCAGAAAATTAGTCCAGGATTTCTTCTTCAGGGGTGGTCAACAGATCAGTTTCGGAAACTACATCTCTGCAGGGATTAAGAGTTTTGTGTGGGTTTATCGTTGCTGGAGAATCGAGAAAAGATTTTTATTGAAGAGCAGAGCATGTTTCGACTGGTTGATCACCGGATCGTAAACATTTTACAGATTTAGGTCACCACCTATTTCTATTAGGGCTTTATTAATAGCAAATGGTGATTTGGTTAACATATTACTTTTTGGCAAAGATATAAGTAAAACCTGGTACAAGAAGCAATTTCATCAATATTAAGGTCGTATAAAACGAGGCCTAGCACAGACAGAATGGATTCATAAGCAGTGTACTGGTCAACTTGCAAAGCCAGACACGGCGCTAACCTGGATTACACCCAGGGAAAGGATTCAACGGAAAAGTCCAACATCTTTTATCAACATCACTAGCCCGACATCAGTGTCTCTCCGGGTACTCAAAAGAGACTTATCACCTGCCTCCCGTTTACAGCGAAGCATGACCAAAGGAACGTGTCTTTACAGGACGCCTAACCCGGCAAACATGTGGGTTGGCAAACCTAAGATGTTTGTAAAAAAAAAAGGAAAACGAACATTGAAAAATAGAAGAAAAAATCCATTACAAATGTAAACAAATTAATAAAATACAAAATAAAAAATAAACAAACTATGCTATTAACAAAAAATATAAGTAATCTAATAAATTACCCAAACAATTAATACATTACAATTATACAACAAATAAATCTATAAGTGTAATAAAGTTTATTTAAAAAAAACATTTTATACTGTGGTCTGGACGGGAAAAGGAAAGAAAGAGGAAATTGGATGACAAGAAAAAGGGTCAAAAATAGAGATGGATCAATAGGCTATCCCGGATTCGCGACACGTGTTTACCAAAGACAGTAAACACCTTGGGAAAAGAAATCGATCACTAGGATGTCTCAAGATTAAAACCACCGTACTCATCAACAAAGGATGAGTCCCGTGAGGGAACGTTTTGAGGAGAATTTCTTACAATTAAGAAATAGTGTACAAAATATCTGCTTATGACTGTGTCTAAGAAGCCCGTAAAAAAGCATAGAAGCTGTGTGTTCTAAATAACACTTAAATTGCATTACCATTCATTAAATATAAAATATATCAATATATATGTAAGGATAATTAAATTCCCTATTTAGCACTTAACTCATATTTTTCATTTCATCTTCAAGTATCAAACTAATTACCCATTTATTTCTTCCGAACATATGGCCTAGCCAATAAACATGTCTAATTCCAGATCCTTAGATTTAATAGCCCTATATGTCAACATTAACTTTCAAGTACACTCATAAAATCAGAGGTACTTCTCACATCTGGCTTAAGTGATAAAACACTTAGATTTCACTTTGGCGTTCTTTTTCTCTCTGCCTCTTAGCATCAGAACTTGTACAGATTTCATCGAATAAAAATCTTTTTTAAAATTAAGACTGATTCAGGCTCGAAACATGTCATATATATACATACATAAATGTATTAATACTTTTAAAATTACTTTCTACAATTTAAATTATTAACAACTGCTGAATCAATAAAAAACTAATATATATTTTGAAATTCGTGTGGTATTAATTTCAAATTATAAATATATGTTGATAATTATACATTGACTTGGTCAAAATGAGTTGTGAAATTTTGGCAACCATTTTAAACGTGCGTTTTTAATTGCCATAAATGATAAATTGTCATCACATAAATTATGTACTTCGCAGTCCATGTTTTATATTCTTTAGTACTTGTTGCATTACAATTAATAGAAATCATTCACATACTACACTCATTTTTATAAAGTAAGGATACTGTAAGTTCAGGCAAGGAAGAGCCAGACTCAACACAAATGTGACTTATTTGTAAAGCCTATTTATTAAACAAAAGGTAAATAGAAAAAAAAGCTACATAATTGATATAATAAAAATTACAATTTTGCTCCCTGGAGCAAAACAAAGAAAAAAAAGTCTATTTTCAAAAATCAATAATACAGGCTTGGTATGATGTTTGATTCATAGTATGTCTCTACAGTTCTTACAACTCTTACGCATGCTGAGTATCAAATTATCGATCTGATTTTGGGTAATATTATGCCACTCATCAAGCAATGCTCTCTGAAGTTCTGGTAGATAAATATGTAGGAGGTGGTTGACGGGCTGCAACTCATAAGTCAAGCATGTACCATACATGCTCTACTGGATTAAAGTCCGGTGAGAATGCTGGTCAGTCCATACGGGTGATATCCTCCGATTGAAGGCATTCGTTTGCGATGTTTGCATTGTGAAGACGAGTGTTGTCATCCATAAACACAAATTCTGCGCCCATGGCACCCCTACCAAAAGTACATGTTGTTCCAGAATGATATCCCGATAGATTTCGCCTGCCATTGTTCCAATATGAACATGAATGTTAGTTCGGGAACCCATAATAATTCCCCCAATGAGTAATCCTGCAACCATCAGCATTTGCAGTGTCCACGATGCATGCTATCTATCCCAGACTAACCGCAGGCGACAGTGAGTTGCAGTAAGTTAAACACATCTGACAAGTCTGCAGATATATAGAACAATATGCCTCAAGGGTCTGTACATGGTCTGCCTTGAAACGGTCGTACCAGTAGCTGAAAAGAGCTGACAAGACAGGTCTGATGCTGAGCTTGTCTGTTTCTTTTGGCAGTAACTGTTAAATACCAGTCCTCATTTAGCTTTGTAACTCTGAGACAACATGTGCTGTAACTTCTAACATCACCATCATCTTGAAAGACAAAGCCAATTACACTTTGGGCGATTTCAAGTTTTCCTAGGATACTTCAAACTGGATACTCCCACATTCCAGACACCCGATAATTCTACCACGTAAGAAATTATTCAAATGTGTCCTTTGTGTCTTAACTATGCAGTTGTCGCACTGAAAGGCTTATAGAGCGCTTGCGAGAAATATTATGTCTTTGCCTGTATTCCTTATATATCTCCCTCTTACAGTATCATCATAGTGGCGAACTATAGTTGTCATCTGGTGGCTTCCTGCAAATCGCAAATGATTCTTGAAGATGTGTGTAGTATTTTTAAGGGTGATATATTTATATATATATTTTTGAGTTCCTTTTCCGTTTGACTCTGAATTAGCCTTAATTTATGGACATGAGTGTATATCAGAATAACTTGCACACACACACACAAAAAAAATATTTCTTATGTTTTCTAAATACTTGATCAATATTTCTTTTTTCTAAATATAAATTATGTTACAAATCATATACAATGTATAATTAATTTTAAGAATAGAAACTTCATATTTAAAATATGAATATAAATTTTGTGCAGGAACTACGCATACAAATTATGTAGAAAATGAAATGAAATCTAGTCCTTAAGCAAAAAAATAATAACAAAGGAAATTACTTGAAAGTGAGGCTACGACAGGTTTCTTTGTGCTCCTGGGCACAAAGGGGAAGAAAGATACATTAGAATGGTGAATGAAAGCTAGTTTAATTGCTTCACGATATGAGTTTTTGACCAGATATTGGTTCGGCAAGAGCATGAATGCGTTAGTTGTGAATGACTTGAAAGTCAATAAGAATACTGTCGTGGACTGGTTCATGTTTTGTCGTGAAGTATGTATGACCCGTAAGAGTAAGGTAAGTGCCTTTTAAAAATTTAAAATTTCATGTATTTCTTCGATTTTTTCTTTGCGAAACACTCCTTTCGTCCTTTTTTTTAAAATGTAAATCATGTACTACACACTGGTTTTAGAATGCTTTTTTAAAATGAATTTCATTGCTTCCTCCATTTTTATCTTTTTAAAATGATTAATTTAATGCAATTCTTCGATTTCATATTTGCGAAATGCTCATTCCGTCCTTTTTTTTAAAATAAATCATGTAGTGGTTTTTGAGTGCTTTTTTAAAATGCATTTCATTAGTTTCTCCGTATTTATTTTTTTAAAATGATTAATTGGATGTATTTTTCCCGATTTTATCTTTGCAAAAAGCAAATTTCATACTTTTTTTGTAAAACATTTACTACCAATGGTTTTCAGGTGTCCCCGACGCCATTCCAGAAACTCCGTTCATTTCATGATTTTTGAACTTTTCGTACCTTCCCCACCACTTTCAGAAACCAACTGTTGCTCTTTGCCCATTCCCCCCTTCTCTGACACATACGGTTTCCAAGAGTTTTTCGTCTTTGACGCCATTTTGAAAAACTTGTGTTTCTCAATTTGGCGAAAAAATTTTGCCGCCAAAAAACACCAGTGAGTCCTCCTAGGATTTTACCGGAAATTGTTTTCAGTAATACTTTCATTAATACTAAAATAAGAGGGAATCACATAAAAGAATTACAGATATATTCAAAATGTTGAAAGAATATGAATTTTTCCTTCACGCATTGATTTTATTATTGCAAAGAGTCAATCAAACAAATATGCATACAAACAAACTTGTACCTTAGTTTGGTTTAAAATTACGCTTGTATTCTAATTTCTCTTCTCTAACTCTTTCAAATTTCAGAGAATGAGGAAAAGTTTTTTTTCACAATTCTGAATAATAAATTCAATTTTATTTAGCTTCTAAAAACAAAATTTCCCCTTATAGTATACACAACTCTTTAACAACAAAATAAATGCAATTTCCATGCCATCATATTAAAACTCTAGTTATTACAAACGTTACTCTTTTAAAGTATAGAAAGTAAATATATAGTAAATGATTATCATATCTATTATGAAATGGCAGGAAATTAAAATTTAACCCTTAAGGATCTTGGTCAAATAATACTGGCCTTAGCGAAAGTCTTAGAAATTTAAACACTAAGTGAAAGTGCTGATATTTTTAGAAACAGATCCATACATTTTCCTTTCGATGTGTTTCAAATAATTGTTGAGGAATAAAAAACTAAAGCTGCTGCATATATTTCAAAATAAGAGTTAGAAAACATTAAATTAGCTCAATTCCAGAATGTAATCCATCTCTAGTAAATTATACGAAAATCACGTGATAAAAATTAAGTTCATAATTTTACTGCAGGGTTATTATATAATAGGTAAAAAATTATGACCCACGTCACAAGTATTAAACTAATCGATTCTATATAAACGTAAAAAGAAAACAATAGACTTATTTAAATATAAAAACTCACTACTATCTCTCACCAGTAGTATCAAACCAGAAAGAAAGCAATCTCCTACGGATGAATCGAATGGTTTTGTTTTCCTCCGTGAAATGTCGTGAATGCTGTCGCTGGCCCTCTGGTGGCTAGGAAATCAATCTTGTCCAACAAAAACATTAAAAAAAAAAAAAATTTAAACATTAAAAACTTAACTAATTTTTTTTTCTATACTTTTAATTAATAAAAAACGATGAAACAGCCAAAACTTGTATAATTTTTTAACTACAAGACATTTGCTTAGAAAATTAAATTTCCATAACAGGCAGATTTAAGGAAAACTGCCAAGCATACTGTATTAAACATAAAATAAATGGCATTTATTGTATTGAATCCAGACATTTAGCTTCGAATACTACTTTATTATGGTTGTTTACAACAACCAAGTCATCCAGTTTAAGTGTAGATGTTCGGGGTTTGATTATATTGGAGAACCCTCAATCGCTGGTTTCCAGTATATATAATCCACCGCACTCCCATATGTCCTTCTACGTGTATGAGTCGACTTATTATTTTATAGTAGCATTTATCTAGAATACATGCACAATTTCAAAAACAAACACTCAGAAGACACAAAGAATGTTTTTGAAAAGATAAGACTTTAACTAATTGATTGGTTATTAATCAATGTTGCATTTTGTAGTACTAAGCAGACTATAGGTGACACGCATTAAATTTTGAACCGAGGTCAAGTGGCGAGGATGAGTGGAAAAAGCTTTAAATTATTAATGAAGAATTTAAGCATAATTTACTTATTTTAAAGCCAAAGGCATTTTCTTATAGTTATCTACGTTTTTTAAAAATTTTAGTTTAATTATTTTAAGGTACTTTTTGTACTTAACAAGATATTTTCTATATTTTTGGGTAATTAAAATATAATTCATTAAGAATGTTTCTTTCGTAGATCTATTTTTTACGAACAATGCTTTTATTATACAGTTGGAGAGAAAAAATTTGTACAAATATTAATTTACATATAAATCTTTAGCATTCTCACATATTTTTTTCAGATCTTGACATTTTTGTTAATATCTATTTTTATTTTAAACGATAGGTACTCTAAATAAAATAAGCGTTCGAATTTTTTTAAAAACTTTAATATGTCACCATATATACATTAAGAATTATCATGCAACTGGCAGTTGATTCTGGCATATCGGTTTTGATTGCAAATATAAATCCTTAATTTCCAGTTCTATGCCGTTCAAAAGAGACCTTAAATTTCCTATTTGAGACATTGAAGGATAGTAATACTAATGTCGCTATACAAATCTGTGCGAAGCTGGTAGGTGATGGGTTTTCTAATTCTGGACCATGGTCAAATGACGAGGATTACACCCCTGCAAGAGTACCACACTCTCCTACTTCCACACTCTCAGACCGGAAGAATATTTGAGAAACCAAGAGGATTATCAGCGGCCCAAACATACGATGGGTCATCAGCGACACAAGGCTCAAACTCATGTCTCAAAAGCGGAGAGTCCTTAACCTTGGCCACTAAGCTACCATGGCCACAAAGATTTGTCTCTTGTTGATATCATTGACACATATTTATATCTTTTATTTGCTTTCCTTTTACTAAAAATAAAACTCCTAGGTTTATATGTACTAGAAGTGTTAAACACTGGAGATGTTTTTATAACTCTTTCTGGGTATTTTCTAAATTTGAAAAAATATTTCTTTCAAATTTGAATTGGCTTTTTTCAAGAAGAAAAAAATTTTTTTAACAATTAAAGTGTTTGAATACATTACATATGCTTTTTTTAATCAAGTTTCGGTCTTGTTGTTCATCGTACTTACAGAGAGTGTGAATTTTATTAATTATATTCAGTTTGTAACATATATTTGGAAAAAAAGTAAGACACTATTTTTATTAACACCTAGCTAACAGAACGATTAAAAGTGAACTAATTTAAACATGTACAGCTTTTACATAACCTGTTTCATATTAAATGCCAAATTTAGAAAAACTAATACAAATAACGTTCCGAGTATGTCAACGTTTACTTAAAAAAAAGTCATATAACTAAGTATTGTATCAAAGGCTTCAAAATCTTGAGTTGGTTAATAACTTATTAGCGCACTAATAAGTTATTAACCAACGAAGCGTAGAAAAATGTATATGTGTTTAATCTTAAAATCTTATGCCTTTTAAAAAGATAATAATTGCTTAGGATAAATTATGTAAAGATTGATAAAAGTATCTTTATATAGAATGATTAATATTTGATAAAAGGCTAATTCGAGTCCTCCTGTTGGTGTAACATGGAAGTTACGTGATGAGTTTACCAGCTCAGATATCGTTCTCTTGACTTCACCATAGTTCAAAATTACGAGGTTTATCTCCATCAGCTCTTTATTGCTTTATAGCGCGTCATTAATACACACTCACTCACTTAATTTTTGTAAATCTATATTTGTGTTCGGCAATGCATACCTTAGCTGGATTTCCTAAATTGGCATCATTTAACGAAGCACTTGATTGATAGCTTATTAACATCGAAATATAAAGCAACATCAGGGCTATTGGCAACGGATCTCGTAATTTTGAACCGTGGTCAAAAATAAGGATGACACTTCAGCCGGCACTCTCTCTTCACAAACTTCCTCACTAAACCTTGGGAAGAGACTTCGAGTTTTTTTCTCTCTACAGTATTCAGTAAATTAGATTTGAAATCACACCCCGTCTATGAGATCCTGACCACGATCAGTAGGATAAAGGGGCCATAATGATTCACATGATGAACTCTGTAAATTCCATTTAAAATTATTCATAAAAATATGTGGATACAAAAGAACTAAAAGGCCATTGCGCAAAATATCTTAAGTTGAAACATCTTTTAAAGATGTAATGTAAGTGTTGTAAAAATTATTTTTTGATGCGGCCTCAAAATTATGTTTCTTTTCATTGTGTTTCATTGTAAGCCAATTAAATTCAATTTTAGATTTTAAAGCTACATAACACCCTTTTTCAAAATAAATAAATAAAATTTGAAGACCATAACCTTCTAAAAATAATTTTTGTTTTATATTCAGATTATATTATTAAGCTGATTCGGAAAATAAAAAGTCAGTTTCACCAGCCATTATGTTATAGGTATAAAAATTAAGAACTTTTGAAGTTTTTCAAACTCTCATAAAATGTTCAATTTTTAAAATTTTTTAATCATTTTAAGTGATTTATTATTCTTAAATTATTGCAAACAAAAATTATTATGGATTGGATTTGAAAATGTGTTACTATATATATATATATATATATATATATATATATGTTGATTTTTAATAAATATTTTTCTATCTAATCCTGGAAAATTCATTAGATTTTTTAAAAATATTAACTTAAGCATTTCTTTAAAAATAACTAGAGATCTCAGGTATAAATCCATTCTAACTTTTATAGAACCTATGTTTAGGAATATATATAAAAAAATTAAGCCTCTATCTTGAACAGAAAAACCCTGAGAGATTAGAAAACACTTTTTCTTCAAAATTAAAAGTCTGAGAAAAACGTGTATAAAGATAGTAAAGACATAAAAGAAACACTTATAATACCCATCTAGATCTTATTTTTAATATATTTTTCCCAGTGTGTTTTCTACATTAAAATACTACTTTAACTAAACATGACTAATTTTTTTAATCCAATATATATTTTCCTATAATGTTGACAGCATTTGTTTGAACGACAGGTTATTCATATTAATATTAACCTAATACTTTCAAGAAAGTTTTGAAACACAAAACATTTATGTAGAAATTCATTTTAAACATTATTTTTCATTTCAATACATGTATGTACATTATGTAAATGAGGATGTTAACTTAAGCTAAAAATTACCAGGTTTGTATATAAAACTTAATTTTTTTTCAGTTTTTTGTTGGGGCAGTTTGGCAAGTTTGAGTTTCTGTTGCGCAACATTAAAATACTGAAATATATTACCATAATATATTTTGGTACATCAAAGAATGTGCAGCGACCTTACAGCTCAACATAACGACTCCAAAACTGAACTGAATTGATCTGTTATTCTTGTAGCGTGCCTGGTTCCATGTGTTGTAGTTTTTGAAAGCTTACCTCTTAATTGCTCATTTAATCTTTAAAGTTAATAAATGTTATTGTTATTTAATTCAACCGTGTTGTAGTGAAGAATGCTTAACCACGCAACGCGGCAGTGGTGACCCCTTTTGGACTTAAAAACACGTAAGCTGTTCTGTTCTACTGGCGAATGCAATACAAATTATTCTACTACGGATGATCAGTACGTAGCGAAAGATTTTTTTTTCTCCTTCTCCTCAAGGCCACTTGAAGCATCTGCTCGGAGATTCGTTTCGCTTCCTGCTTATTCAACAATATGACTAGTGAAACCGTTGAAGTCGCTCGTATTGCGTTGCGGCTGCCGCCGTTTTGGAAATCCAACGTTCGTCTATGGATTGCGCAATGCGACCATGCATTCACATTCAGTGGTATCTCCAGTGATGATACTAAGTATTCTGCTTTGGTTGCGAACCTGGATGCTGAAACTCTCTCCTACGTGTCGGACATTGTGTTAAGCCCTCCGAACAGTGACAAATATCACACTCTCTCACAGCGGCTCATCACCCAATTTAGCGACTCGGAGACTCAAAAATTACGAAACTGCTTACTGACCTTCAGCTAGGAGATGAGAAGCCCAGCCACCTGTTGCGAAAAATGAAAGAGCTGTCTAATGGCCAACTCCAGGATGACTTTCTGCAAAGTTTGTGGCTTCAAAGAATGCCACCACATATCCAGACTGTTTTATCTGCATCCTCAGAGCCTTTGGATAAACTGGCTATCATCGCTGATAAAGTTTCTGAGGTTGTTGGTGCGTCCTCGACTATCTGTGCGGCCAAAACTGTTCCTCCACCATCCCAGTCATCTTCATGCAGTGCTCAGCCAACCATGGACTCTCTCGCCAGGCAGCTCCAAGAGCTGTCTCTACAAGTTGCTGAACTGACAAGAGAGCGCAATTCCTCTCGCCACCAACGATATAGTTCTGACCGCCGGAGATCACATTCACGCTCTAGGAGTGTCAATAGAGGAAGTGGCATCTGCTACTATCATCGCCGTTATAAAGAGCAGGCCCGCAAGTGTGTTTCACCTTGTGCATTTGTTCAAAAAACGAGTAAGCTCTGTCATAGCTGGAATGGCAGAGCCCTCGAAACATACCAGCCGGTTATTTTTATTAGACCGCAAGTCTGGCCAGAAATTCCTCATAGACTCTGGAAGTGAAATCTGTGTCATCCCACCCTCTCCAACTATGAATAAATCACCTCAGTCTAAATTCTCCTTATTTGCTGCTAATAATACCAAAATTCCAGCCTATGGTATGGTCCGTAAAGAACTGAACCTGGGTCTGAGGCGACCTTTTATCTGGACTTTCATAATTGCTGATGTATCATCTCCTATAATTGGTGCTGATTTTCTAAAGCACTTCAACCTTTTAATCGACCTTAAGAAAAAAAAAGGTTGGTGGATGTGGAAACTTCTCTTTTCACTTCTTGTGTTTTTTCAAATATTGTACAGCCCTCAATCCTCACTGTAGATGCAAACATTAGTTTTAAAAACATCTTATCGGAATATCCAGACCTCAGCAACCTTTCTTTAATTTCCAAATCAGCATCACATGGCACAGTCCACCATATTATTACTACTGGCCCACCAGTCACTGCCAGGCCTAGAAGGCTACACCCTAAACTGTATGATGCAGTGAAGGTAGAATCTGAATTTCTTCTTGCTCAAGGCATTATTAGACCTTCCAAAAGTCCCTGGAGTTCTCCTCTTCATGTTGTGCCCAAATCTGACTCTACAGTTAGACCTGTTGGGGATTACAGGCAGCTGAATTCTGTTACTGAGTTCGACAGCTACCCCATGCCTTATTTGAATGACTTTGCTCATGCACTACATGGCAAGAAGATATTTTCCAAAATAGACATTTTTAAGGCATTCCACCAAATCCCTATAGCTGAGTGTGATATTCCTAAGACAGCTGTAACAACTCCATGGGGTCTTTACGAATATACCCATTTGTGTTTTGGCCTTGTGAATGCACCACAAAACTTTATGCGATTCATGCATGAAGTACTAAGAGGACTTCCTTTTTGTTTTGTCTACTTGGATATTTTGTGTTACTCAGAAAATGCTGAGGAGCATCGTTCTCACTTAAGAACTATATTCAAAGACTGAGCTCATATGGTTTAAAACTAAATATCTCTAAATGTGTATTTGGTGTGACTGAACTCATTTTCCTTGGCCACCTTATCACTCCTGATGGCATTAAGCCATTGCCTGACAAAGTTCAAGCAGTTCTTGATTACAAACAACCAGAGACTGTTGGCTCTCTGAGAAAATTTTTAGGACTGTTAAATTTTTATAGACGTTTCTTGCCCAAAGCAGCTGAACAACAGTATCTTTTAAGTGAATTTTAAAAGGTTCTAAAGGTAAGAAGGACTCAAAGCCTTTAAACTGGTCTTCTGAGGCAATTACAGCATTTCAGAGGTGTAAACAAGCTCTTGCTGATGCTGCACTTCTTGCTCATCCTTCACCTTCTGCCCCGCTTGCTCTTCATGTGGACGCCTCTGATTATGCCATAGGAGGTGCACTTCACCAAGTTGTGGACTCTGAGCTACAGCCATTGGCTTTCTTTTCCAGAAAACTTACTTCATCTGAAAAGTCTTACAGTGCCTACGACCGTGAACTCCTTGCTATCTACTCGGCTATCCGACACTTTCGGTATATGCTGGAAGCTAGAGATTTCACAGTGTTTACTGACCACAAGCCCCTCACTTATGCTTTTAGGCAAAAAAGTGACAAGTGTTCTCCACGGCAGATCCGTCAGCTGGATTTCATCTCTCAGTTCACCACAAATATTGTACACATTCCAGGATCTGACAATATTGCTGCTGATGTTCTCTCTCGTGTTTCTGCAATCACCTTCCCAAGTCAAATTGACTATGACTGTATTGCTGAGACACAACAGACTGATCTGGAGCTTCACACCCTAATAGCATCTGGAACTTCCTTGGAACTCAAAAAGGTAACTTTTCCCAATTCGTCTACTGAAATTATGTGTGATCTATCAACGGGCACAGCCAGACCCTACATCCCAAAACAGCATCGCCAAGATGTTTTCTCTGCTATACATAATATATCCCATCCTGGCATACGTCGATCAGTGCATTTGATGAAGCAGCGTTTTGTTTGGCCATCAATCTCATCAGATGTAGCTAAGTGGGCAAGACACTGCCAAGCTTGCCAAAAATCCAAAATTCATCGTCATACTAGATCACCTCTTTCATCATTTCAAGAACCTTCCCAACGTTTTGATCATGTTCATCTGGATCTCATTGGACCTCTACCTCCATCAAATGGCTACACCTATTGCCTGACAATGATTGACCGTTTTTCGAAATGGCCAGAGGCCCAACACCTCTCAAAGACATAACTGCTGAGACTGTGGCTGAGGCCTTCTTTTCCTCTTGGGTGTCTCGCTTTGGAATTCCTGCAATTCTCACAACTGACAGGGGCAGGCAGTTTGAGTCCTCGCTCTTCAAAGCTCTTAGCAAACTACTTGGTGTTCAGAAGTGTCGTACAACTGGATACCACCCTCAAGCTAATGGGATGATCGAAGAATTGCACCACCCATTGAAAAGTGCAATCAAATGCCATGCTACTGAGCGTTGGACAGAAGTACTCCCTATCATCTTACTAGGTCTACGAGCTTCTCTTAAAGAAGATATTCTGTGTACCCCAGCTGAATTAGTTTTTGGGACCACTATTCGACTGCCAGGGGAGATGTTTGACTCTTCCAAGCCAGATGATGATGTTGTGAATTTTGTTTCGAAACTCAAGTCTCACATGCAATCTCACTTCACCCTAAACCACCAAAGCACCATGTCAAACGTCCAATTTTTATCCATCCAGGACTGTTGAAAGCAACACATGTTTTTCTTCGTCGAGACATGTTACGTCGTCCACTTCAACAACCCTATGATGGCCCTTTCAAAGTCTTACAAAGGAAGGATAAAGTGTTTTTCCTTGACATCAATGGTAAACGGGTATCTGTATCTATTGATAGATGCAAACCTGCCTTCTTTCTTAACACTGAAGACTTTCAACTACCTCAAACCAAGAATGAAACACCTGCTACTGTGGAACCTAATGCAACAGCTTCAACACCTGCTACTGTGGAATCTGATCCAACAGCTTCAACGCCTACCCAGCCATCTACGTTCTGGTCGCAAAGTTCATCTTCCAACTAGGTATCGTTGACACTGGAAGGGGAGTATGCAGCGACCTTACAGCTCAACATAACGACTCCAAAACTGAACTGAATTGATCTGTTATTCTTGTAGCGTGCCTGGTTCCATGTGTTGTAGTTTTTGAAAGCTTACCTCTTAATTGCTCATTTAATCTTTAAAGTTAATAAATGTTATTGTTATTTAATTCAACCGTGTTGTAGTGAAGAATGCTTAACCACGCAACGCGGCAAATGTTCAATTTTATCTCCAATACTTGTATTCGGTTATCTAATTGCAGTGTCATATGAGGGCATATTTTTAGATACGTCATTCTCTCTCTCTCTCACAGTAGTATTCCATCTCTTCCAAATATTATTTCTCATAGCAACCTGAGAACGTTTTAGCTAAGTCATTTTCACAACAGGAAAATTAATGTGACAAAGCTTTTAAGTTATAAAGATTATTTTTAAAGCAAAAAATTAGCCTTGAAGTGAATTTGAATTAAGTAACATAGAGAACTCAAAAATATTCATACATAATCAAGTAGAAATAATTTTAGTAATGAAAATTGAAGCTAATAATCATTTCACACTAAAAGTGTTGATTGTGCTCAAAAATATTTTTAATTAATTCAATTTAAGAGAGAACATTTGTTTTAAAATGTAACCGAAAGCAAAACCTAATCTCAGAAAACTTCAAATATAAAAGCTAATTTGCTACGGATCTGAAATTTGATCGCGTTTCCCAATAATATGGATCACAAAAAATGTAAAATAAATAAAAAATAAAATCCAGCAATTTTGAAATTTCTAGGGTATTGTGTAGACTTAAGACAGAAACGGTTCCGAGCAGCATAAAATAGACAATATATTCCAAACAGTTTATCCATTTTGTTAATTATGTGAAACGACTATCTATTGTAATGAAAAGTTTATTGCTTTAATTCGAGAAATTCTTAGATTACGTTTTTGGGATATTATTTAACAGGAGAAATATTGTTGAGCATTATTATTTCTATGTTGAAATTTAAATAACATCAGTTTTTAAGAAGTTTCTAATACTTTACATATTTTTATTTTTATTATTTCAAAACTACTAAAATCTAGTAATTAACTGGATATCAATAAGTTATCTATTTTGCAATATTATAGTGCAGAGGTCGTCGTTCTTTTAAACATCAATTACTCAAGGATAATTTAAAATTCATACTTGTTCACTATTAAAATTACAGTTAAAATAAACTGTACAGGCTTTATACACGTGTTTTTCATTGGCGTAGCCATCGTATTCGTCTCTCGTTTGACCAACCAAAGAATAACACATAGGTTCCAATTACCCTATTTCTCCGATGTCAACGAAAAATTGCATTTTTAAAGTAAATTCGGTATATTTATTTTTTGAGAGCTAACTTGAAATTATGTGTAAAAAGACCACAGTAAAAAAAAAAAGTCGTTAGATTGTCATAATGAACCATGTAAAAATAAGGCTATCTAGCCATCTACAACATTGTATCGAAGAAAAAAATTACTACATTTATCAAAAAACATCAGATTATTACTTTTTATCTTTTAGAACTCATTTATCTACAAGTAAACTGAGCCAATTTGTTACGGGCTCATCGCGCTTTCAACTAAAAATTCCTCTTGGGTTCTTTGGGGCCGAAAAGACAAATTCTTTCCAACGAAATCCAGAAGCGAAGCGTGATTATGCAAATTAAGAACCTTTTAAATATTACAAGTTAAGCGTAAGCAGTGTGGCCTTTGGGAAGTGATTATGCTAGTCTGTGTGTGTGTGTGTGGTTAGAAGTGTTAAAGTTAAAAGTGAGAAGTTATCAGATTTCAAGAGTTCAGCTATTTGTGCCAGTGCGTTTAAATCAAGGTGGATACCATTCCACACGAGATATTTCACGTCATTTAGGATCCGAATGAGTTGCTGCTTACCTAGGGTATAGAGGTAGGATTGTTCAAATTAATACTAGGAATTGTGTATTTACTGAGGTTAGGAGTAGGCGGTAAAGTTAGATTTAGTGATCCGGGTCACGCTTATTTGGTAATACGTATAGTGTATTTCTTCACCTCAGATCCGCTGTTAAAATATAAATATTATCATTGTATAGTTTTTAAGTTAAAATCTTAATAAAGAGACATAAAGATTATGGTAACACCTGGTTCTTCATTCACTCCCAAACCTATAGGTCACGAGGAAAACGTAGGAGTAGGGCAACATTCACGGCCTTACAAATTTCGATAACTTCCAGATCGTAAATGTAAGATACATTTATTTTTGATGTTAGCTTTGAAGCACAACCGGCTTTGTCAAAGATTACCGTCTCATTGTCAGTTAAAACATACAGGGTAGAGGTATTGATGTCGTCACTTGACCATGGTTCAAAATTACGATGTCCGTCACCAAAAGCCCTCTAAACAGTGCGATGGACGTTAACATTCAATCCCTCAGAGGTATTGATGCATAATAAATATGTCAAAGTTCTAAGTCCGCTCATTGGTGTAATACGAAAGTTTGGAGAGGAGTTGTGTGCCAGCTCAGGTTTCGCTATCCTCTCTTAAAATTATGATGTTCGTTACCAATAGTTTTTGAATCGACTTATATTAGAGTCATTCATCATAATATATACAATACAGTGTTTCTCAAACTGTGGGGTGCGCCCCCTTAGGGTGCAGGATAACCCTACTAGGGGCATATTGAAAAGTCGAAACCAAAAGATTATTTAAACAAATTATTAATTTACTGAAAGTAACCCAATCCATTGTGACATAATAAAAAATAAAATACTCATTTACACTATAATACCCTTAGAAATGTGTCGTTACTATTTTATACTTGATTTAATAATACTAAGTTAAGGACAAGTTTACAAATTACCCCATGGATTTGTCATACATAAAATTACATGTCAACAGTGTCACTTAATATATATTTTATACCGTTTATGTAATTAATGCCAATTAAAAATTACGCGATTCGTTCCCCAATGCCATCGTTTAGCACGTAGGTAAGCGTATGGGGTGTAGAAAAAGAATAAATAATCAAATCCTCTGAAACATGTAAATCCTTCGCGCAAACACTGTCAAGGTCATTTTGTTGCTTTCCAAAGCCTTCGGAATAATTTTATGGATATCAGTTCACAGAAAAAGATAGTACTTCGGAAGAGCAGACGTATATATAGGTCTGGGGCAAATTAACACACTGGCTGAGCGAGACGTTTATATACATCATCACGCAGGACTTAAGAGATTAAAGTCGTATATTATGGGCTTAGCATCAAAATATAGTATTATTGAATTTAATATATCGTTATAACATGGAGGGGTGTGTGATCCAAATTATGATTGAATATTGGGTCACCAAACATAGAAAGTGTGAGAACTGATATAATATTAATAATTATTTCTTGACCTTTTAGTAACGCATTTTCCTTTAACCTGCAAGTCTATTCGTCTAGAAAAATCTCTCAGTGATAGGTGAAACGAAGAAAATTTGATGATTAAAATAAAAAAAGGGATACACACTTTGCGAGTAACCAATTTATCCACTGTTATACAAAAAATATAATTGCTGGAAATAGTGTAAAATGGATTCATTCTTTTCTCCCTTTGGATAAATTTTGTTTACTGTTATTTTTTATCCTGTAAATTTGTGATAATACTTTCATTTAGAAGTAATATTACTGTTTTTAAATTTTATTCTACAGTTTTTTGAATTTCTCTAATCACACATTGACCTAAAAACACATAAATCAATAAAATGTAGCAAAAATTTCAGATTGTACACAAACAGAGAATTTTATATGATTTGCTTCTAATTCAATTTTGTAATTATTAGTGAAACTGAAACATTTTCTGTATTATAACAGGTGCCTATATTATTAAAAGGCGTTAGAACGTGAATTTTTCTGGAGATAGTGATATTTAAATATACTTTAAAAAATATTATTTCAAAATATCATTAAATCACTTTTTTATCTCTTCCATGTTTCATCATGGATCTAATTCCTGTAATATAGTCTATTTTTTTAATTTTTAAATGACAATGATCAGCTGTAATTTCATGGAAACCTTTTCATGAGCACATGAATTTTAAAAAATTATTTCCTCGGATGTCATTGCTGAAAAACACCAAACTGTTACATAAACCTTTTTGTTTTTTAATGAATGAATAAGTGAATATTAAAGTCTCGCACTGTTCTGCTACACGAGGGCTTTTCGCGACGAACCATGTAATTTTGAAACATGGTCAAGTGACGTGAACGACACCTGAGCAGGCACCCCTTTCTCCTAACTACATCACATCATAACGGGAGGACGTTTGGGCTCTCGACAGATTTAACGTAAATCGCTCCCCTACACGGTGGGTCGGTATTGGCACTGAAGACTCGTGACACGAACAGCCACGAACCGATACCTGACCACTCCACTACCGTGGCCACACAGTTTGTTTTGAATTGAAATACTAAAATTATGTTTATAATACTAAACCTCTTATCCGCGTCTCAGTGATTATGAATGCCATTTTAAACATTTAAATGTAGAATAAAGTAAAATTACTTCGAATTTAAACTGTGATCTAAGAAAGGAAATATTAATGCTAAAATTGATTGCTTTTTCATTAGTCATGAATTACGTTTTCCGAAATATTCGTGCAGATTAACATATAACTGCTGATAAAATTTAAAAACGAAAACAGAACCACGATTACAATATTTAGAAGAAAAAAACAGTAGATGAGTACCTGAGCATAATTCTAAGTGTATTAATTAATCCTGTTTCTTTTAACCTACTTCTTAATGCAAAAGTTTAATTACAAGTACACTTTTTCTCAATTTTAACTGTAGGTGAAATTTATACTTAGAAATGATTTAAGTCAGAGAGAAAGATAGATTATCAAAACCATTTGGCTATTAGGAAAGTTTGAAAATTTTATTTTCTACTCTTTATCTTTAACATTGGAATTATTAGTAAATTTTCATATATGGCTAAAAAACATATTTTGAATTTTGATAAACTAATATTATGACTTTTCTGGTTTATGAATTTATTTCTCAGGCAAAGGGAATATATACAGAAATGTCAAATGTTTAGGTTAATGATGTGATAAAGCTTGAAGATACAGTATCTTATACGTGGTATATCATTTGTGTGTTCTATTTCTTTATAAGAATGAATGCAATTTAGAAAAAAGTTTTAATTACATGCTTAATTTTTAAGGGTCAAGTAAAAATTAAGGTTATGCAGAGAAATTATTACTTTTTTTGTATCTTATTTATTTAAAATAAAACTGACACTTATAATATGTTTGCCAATAATTAAAAAAAAAGGAATTTTTCAGGATTGTGAAGCAAATGATTTGAGTATCATGTAGATTTATTAAATATTATTTTTCATTTTGACAACACTTTCTTCTTGATATAAAAGTAATTTATGTTTAATGTTTTCTTATATTATTTTTTTTTCGTTTTGTATCCTGTTATAATATCCAGAGAGTTGGAAAGAATATTTGTCTAAATTGTGTGCTAATAATTTCAGAATTACGTAACATGATTAACATTTTCTTGAGCTTTATAAAATACTAATCATTCTCTTATTAGTTTACTCAAATTTTCTTCATTTCATATTCTATTCGCACTATTTGTATCATTGAATATACAAGCAAAATCTTCAGCATTAGGATATATATATATATGAAACACATTCAGCACTAAAGTTGAAATTTTCTAATGATCAGTAGGCAAATGTTATGAATAT
>BMAU01003996.1:0-24817 GCA_019973935.1 Trichonephila clavipes | reverse complement strand
AGCTGAAAAAGTGAAACTCTTTAAAGTAGTATTTAATGCCCTGTTTTTCTTTAAAAGGGCAACTGATAAGTGATAAAGACTTTTTCAAACCATTTATGATATTTTTAAAACATTTTTTAATAAATAAGTGTGTGCTTTAGTTACTTTTTGCAGAATTTCTATATTAAAAGGATCAAGTAGGATTTGTGATTACATTAAACTTTTCGGAGCAAACCATGAAATTATCTGATACGATTCACTTTTTTTAAAAACTGTATTTAAGTATGTTGTGATTTATTAGTGACAATATTTTAAATATATCCTATTTCATCACTTATGATTCTTAATTGTTTCTTTAATTCATTAATTATGTTTTATGAGAAAGATGATTCATATTATTAATTTTGTATGTTCTTATTTTTTATAATGCTTTGAAAGTTTATCATAATTGTTTGTGGAATTTTTTTCATGTGCTTTTTTACATTGTTTGAGAAAATAGCTGAATCTATAAAACTTATGTATATTTTAACCAAACAATTCTTTATAATTAAAGAATTCTGCATTGTGCTTATTTCATATGTCACTATAATTAATTTAAACAAATTAAATTATATTTATCAAATTATGATTCTAATATCCTGATATTTTCACATTCAGTTCCTTCTATATAATAATTCAGTAGATAAAGATGTATTTAACTGACTAAGAAATTTTACTTTTAGTCTAACTTTAATTTATATAATTTAAAATTATGTATAATTTTTTTGAGAGAAGCTATTTTCTTACATTTAATTATGTTAACATAAAAATTTAATTCACAATAATCTAAATCAGCAGTGATTTGGATATATGCATCTGTCTATATTTTATTTTATTCTTTTACACTTTTTTGAATTGTTTTGGAGACTAACAAATTTGTGTAGTAAAGTGATTAAGTTTTTAAATGTAAACTTTTAGAGGTGTTTATTTAATTTAATTTAGATACATTGCATATTTTTTTTAATTTAAAATTGGTGCATCTTATAAAAATTAACACATCATCAAAATTTAGCGCAAAACAAACACATGTAAAATGCTTCCATAAATCTAAAAATTCTTGATATAAATTTATTTATCAGTCTTTAAACTTCAGTTATATTAGTAATCAGTATGCTTTATTATATTGTTGCGTAGATCCGGGTTCGTGGATTTTATGCAAAACAATCATAAAGAAAATAAACAGTTCTTTAAGAGCGATGCGAATTTATCAAAAATCCAATCTTTTCAACACAGGATTCAGCGGAAATATTCACAGGGTAAATATCCGAAGGTCTTCACACCTTCAACAGCAATCAAACACAATAAGTGTTTAAAAATACACATAAGTAAAGATTATTCACAAGCACAGCCGAGCTAATCGCTAGTCAAAACAATCCTCACTACTCGCGGGTTTAATCAAGACTCCTCGCCGTACCGGCGAGCATCTTTATTTATGGGCGCGACAGAAACTTCCAGAAATATAACCGCTCGTTTCATTCAACGTGACCTTATTGGAGAGATCCACTACTTTCTAGAAGATTCCAGACAGTTCCGAACTTGCCAAAAATGATGCCAATTTGGCATTGCTTGTGAATAGTACAATTTTAACATGAAACAAATATAACAGAGTAATATAAATGCATTAAACACTCAAATACAAATTATTTACACAAAATTCGTAACACTGTGCCCCCTCAAAGACTGCACGTCCTGGGCAGTACAATTCTTGAGTAAGAGGCATATATTTACCGACAAACTACTCACATAACAATTACATATAAAGTAACAAATGTATTCCACAGCATATACCACACAAAGAATTCAAAGCACACGAAGAGCTGTAAACATAAATTCCAATATTAAAACAAAACAAACTAAGGAATTAGAAAAGAGAAATAATTTACAAAACCATTAATGACCAATTAAGGCCATCTTGGCCAAGATAAGGGGCTAGCCTATTGTAATGCATTACCTTCGGTTTTGAGTGGTGATTTCTGTATCCGCACCACAACGTCATTCAGACTTTTTAGGACTGTGTAAGGACTTTCCCAGTTTGTCTGCAGCTTTGGAGATTCCTTTGCGACGTTTCGGATTCCATAACCAAACTTTGTCGCCTTCGTGGAAGTCGTGTTCGGTTGCTCTTGCGTCGTATCGGGACTTCATCTTCTCGGAAGCCATGCCGATTCTTTCCCTAGCCAAATGATGTATTTCCTCCATCCATGCCTGGAGTTTCTCGATATACTCCTCAGGCGCCAAGGGTGCATCTGGTGGCCGGCTGAACAGAAGATCTGCAGGCAGACGAAGATCTCGTGAACGGCACTCCTGTAGGCAAGCAGGAAAATGGGCAATTTATTGTCCCAGTCCTGTTGATTATTGGATGCCAGGAGAGAAAGGCTGTTCAGAATGGTCCGATTGAACCTCTCTACCATGCCGTCAGACTGAGGATGTAAAGCCTGTTGTCCGGGTTTTGTCGATGGCGAGTATTTCACACAGTCTCTTGCAAACTGCAGAATCGAAGTTTCTCCCTTGAACGGAGTGCATTTGTAGAGGGACCCCAAATCGTGAGATCCAGTGTTGAACTAGAACCTCTGCAACAGTCGAGGCTTCAGGCCACTTAGTGAAGTAGTCCATCACCACCAGGATGTTGTTGTTGCCATCTGATGATCTCTGAAGTGGGCCTAGGATGTCAAAAGCTATTCGTTCGAAAGGCACTCCCACATTATACAGCTGTAGTCTTCCTCTAGTGCGTTTTCTGGGACATTTGCGTGCAGCACAGGGATCACATAGGCGACAACACTTTTCCACGTCACTCCGCACATTGTTCCTGTAGAAGCACTCACGAACTTTTTGTAAGGTCTTCGTAACACCAAAATTACCTCCAGTTGGACTGCCATGGAGTTCCTCAAGGACTGTTGAAACTCTTGTCTTTGAGAGTATTAATTGCTACCTGAACATTTTTCCGTCGTCAGACTCCCATTTTCTATATAAAACACCATTTCTCAGATGGAGAGAGTCGCAAAGAGCCCAGTAACGCTTCGTTATAGGACGGAAAGAGGCGATGTCTTGCCAGCTGGGCTTTTCATCAGATGACTCTTTGAATTCTATCTCAGGATCAGCCAATTGATCTTCTCTGGCGCTCTCATCATTCCACGGGTCGAATTCCGATATTGATGGCGTTGTAACTTGGTAGACTATTGGATCTATTACGCCAAATTTCTTTTCGATTCTCGAGCAGTATTTGCAGCTCTCAGGAAAGGGTCTTCCCGAAAGGGCTTCTGCATTTCCATGTGGTGATCCTTTTCTGTGGCGAATTTCCTCGTCATACTTCTGCAGTCTCTGTATCCACCTAGCTATTTGGCCTTCTGGATTTTTAAAATTCAGTAGCCAGGTCAATGAGGCATGATCTGTTCGCAGCAGGAACCTTCGACCGTAGAGGTAAGGGTGGAAGTGCTCCACGGCTTTTACGATAGCAAGCAGTTCCTTCCTGGTCACACAATAATTTCTTTCTGGTTTGGACAGACACTTGCTAAAATAGGCGATGACACGCTCTTGACCATCTATCTCTTGAGACAACACAGCTCCGACACTCTCATGACTTGCATCTGTACCCAGAATAAATTGTTTCCCAATTTTAGGATATGCCAGGACTGGAGCAGATGTTAGTGCGCCTTTAAGCTTGTTAAAAGCGTTATTACAATCACCCGTCCAGATAAATTTCTGTTTTACTTCGGTCAGCTTATGAAGTAGTCTGGCGATTGTTGAGAAATTTTTCACGAATTTCCGGTAATACGTGCATAAGCCCAAGAAACCCCGGAGCTGGTGAACATCCGTTGGGCAGTTCCAGTCTTTCACAGCCGAGATCTTATCCGGGTCTGTTCGTACACCTTCCGCCGAAATGATGTGCCCGAGATAGGCGACTTCACGCCGGAGCAGGTGGCACTGGGATGGAAGGTTTGGCTTTTTTTAAGCTTTTTCAGGTTGGCTTTTTTAGCTTTTGTAGCACACGCCTGATAATTTTAAGATGTTCCTCGAAGGAACGCCCCACGATGATAATGTCATCAAGATAAACTAGGCAGGCCTCGTATGAAAGTCCTCCGAGGACTGTTTCCATAAGGCGCTCGAATGTTGCAGGTGCATTGCACTAGCCGAAAGGCATAACCTTAAATTGCCACAGTCCTTGTCCCGTGATGAAGGCAGTTTTCTCTATCGTGAGGGTGTTCTACCTGCCAATACCCGCTCTTGAGATCTAAGGTAGAAAACCAGGTATTGCCGGCAAGTGTGTCAAGAGTGTCATCTATTCTTGGTAGAGGATAGCTGTCCTTCTTGGTAATGTCATTCAACCGACGATAGTCCACACAGAATCTGGTAGAGCCATCTTTCTTCTTAACCAAGACGATGGGAGATGCCCAAGGACTTGACGATGGCTCAATGACATCATTATCTTTCATGTCCTTAATGAGTTTTTGCACTTCTTCCTGTTTAGCAAACGGTAGTCGTCGGGGGTGCTGCTTAATAGGATGATGCTCTCGTATCAATTCGGTGTTGTGTTAGTCTAGTTCTTCCAAAGTCTTCAGATGTTCTTGAAAATAGGCTTTGGAATTCTGTAATCAGCCCTCCTGTAGCACATCTTTGTTTTTCGTCTAAGTCCGTGTTTTGTAGTAAATCCTTGACTAGATCTTCTGAAGAAAGGTCTTCGCTATTTCACTTTCGGTCTACTCAAGTGACAGGAGCACAAGCTGCTATTACCTCTCCTTCCTGGATAGTCCTCCTCCTATCACTGATGTTAGCCATTCTCATCGGGATGACTGAATTCGAGAGGTCTACTACCGACGAGGCTATCAGTACTCCTGCTTTTAAACTCTCTTGGTCAGGATAATCAATTAGGCTGAATCGGAATTTCCTATTTTCTGCTACTAACCCGGGTATTATACATTCAGTTCTTGGCGATAATTAGAGTTTAGTTTTTGCTATAATTTTCTGTTTGGATTCAAATTGAGTTTGTAAGCCAAAAAGAGTGATGTCTTCAAATTTTGAATACATATTGCTATTTTCAAAGTCCAATTTAAAGTTATTGTTCTTCAGAAAATCCAGTCCAAGAATACAGGGATCGGTGATATCTGCTATATATATGCCGTACGGTGATAGTCGATATTTCGAAACCTTAGAGTGACGTTAGCTTTCCCATGAACCTGAATCTTGTCACCCGTCACTGTTTGCAATGAAACGCAGGGCGGCGTCCAGATAATATCAACTTTTGAGTTTTGCATCAAATCTTTTCTGATTATAGACACATTGGCTCCCGTATGAACAACCATACGGCACGAGATATCATTAATTTGTCCTATTACGTAAAGTCTCTTGTCGCCACCATTTACTGCCGTAATCTGAAGAATTTTGTAATGGGGCTTTTCATTATCTGGCAACCTCCGCCCCGCGAGATGGCCATATATTAGTTTTCCTGTTTGGAAGAAGAGACGGTGTTCTCATCCTTTCTTGACCGGGGACAGTTTCTTCCCAGGTGTCCAATTCCACCGTATCCCCAGCACTCGAAGTTGCGTTTCTCTTGGTTCGAAATTCCAGCCTTTATGGTTTGCATTTCCTCTTTCAATTTCTCCATCTCCTTTAGCAATCGATATTCACACGGCTTTACTGCTGTCACCCTAGCTCCTCCGATGGATTGGCGGTCTCGGCGACTAGCTTGAGTGGCGGCCTCCTATTTCAGGGCAGATTTAAGATCTTGGACATCTGCCATTCTTATAGCCTTCTGGATTTCCCACTCCTTCAGGCCGTCCACGAAATACTGCAAAGAGATTACTTCTCGCACAGTTGTTGGGTGGTCGGAGGAAGCCAAGTTGGCGAGCCTTTTTACTTCAGAGGCATACTCCTGCAAGCTTTTTACCGGCTTTCTGGAGTCTTGTTTTCATTTGCAGGCGTGCGTAGTCCTTGGAGTATTTCTGGCCGAACCGAAGATCCAGAGCGTTACACAGGGAGTTCAAATTCAGTCTCTCTGTGTCGGGAAGAGTCTGCAATACTTCAGCGGCTTCACCTCTAAGGGATGCTGCTAGCTGACAAGCTTTGACCCCTTCAGTCCATCCATTGGCTTCAGAAATTATACAAAATTGAGTCTTGTACACCTCCTAGTTGGTTTTCCATCATAGGTGGACAGTTTCACTGATACTGGTCAGATAGGAACAGGTACTGCAGAAGCAGACACAAACTTGTTTTCATTCGTCGTCTTTCCGCAAGCTAGAAGCTTCTTTTCAAGATCTTCAACTCGCTGGCTAAAATTTCCAGCTACTTCAATTCTTTCTTCAACTTGCTGTTTAATCTTTTCTATTTTTTCCCTACTTTCTTTGTCTTTTCTTCAACTACTGCAATCTTTTCTTCGACTACTGCAATCTTTTCTTCGACTACTGCAATCTTTTCTAGAGAATTCTTCAGATCTTCCTGACATTTCTGTACGTTTTCCAAACCTTTCTCCATTCCTTGCTGGAATTTCTGTATTTCTTGCTTAGTCTCTTCTTGGCTCTTCTGCATATCTTGGCCGCTTTTCAAGGCATTGATGCCTTCCAACAGAGACTTCAGTTGTTCATCCATCGCTCTTGTTATTGGCATAAAATCCCATTTCTGACACCAAACTGTTCAGTAGATCCGGGTTCGTGGATTTTATGCAAAATAATCACAAAGAAAATAAACAGTTCTTTAAGAACGATGCGAGTTTATTATCCAATTCTTTCAACACAGGATTCAGCGGAAATATTCACAGGGTAAATATCCGAAGGTCTTCACACCTTCAACAACAATCAAACACAATAATCAGTGTTTAAATACACATGAGTAAAAATTATTCACAAGCACAGCCGAGCTAATCGCTAGTCAAAACAATCCTCACTACTCGCGGGTTTAATCAAGACTCCTCGCCGTACCGGCGAGCATCTTTATTTATAGGCGCGACAGAAACTTCCATAAATATAACCGCTCGTGTCATTGAACGTGACCTAAGTGGAAAGATCCACTACTTTCTAGAAGATTCCGGAGGGTTCCGAATTCGCCAACATAGTCGCCAAAAATAATGCCAACTTGGCTCTACTGCCAAGGTTTCGCCAAGTTCTCATTGAATCGCCATTATAATGTAAGGGGTGGCATTGCTTGCGAATAGTACAATTTTAACTTGAAATAAATATAACATAGAGTAATATAAATGCATTAAACACTCAAATACAAATTATTTGCACTATTTACACAAACTTTGTAACAATATATATTGTATGTGGTCAGTTGTACATTTACTAAAAACTCCATTCCTTTAGAAAATTACTTTTTTTTTTTGTTTTTATTCATATATTATATTTGATAAATTCTTTATCTAATGTATTTTCATATGGTGCATGCATTTGTATAACAAATTTTTCCTATTTTTTAGGGAATTTATTCGGAAACATTATGTTCCTATCAAAAAGCAAAATCCAGCATTTCCTATTCTGATACGCGAATGTGAAGGCATTGAACCTCGAATATATGCTCGATATGGTAAGAATTGATTTCAGTATCCCATGATTAGTTAAAAAAAATTATTATTTTAAACTCTTTTCTAAATGAATTGTGATTTTATCAACTAAAGAAAAAATAAAGTTCATTATTTTTTATCTAAAGTTAAAGTTCTTTTAAAACTAGTGTTATTTGTTATTAGATTCACTTGAAATTCTTTCATTGTTTTTTGTGAATAAAGCCATGATAAAGACCATAATGTTAGTGTTTTGGTATAAAACTATCCTACATATTAACCTGCTATTCTGTTTGTATTTACTACACATGTGTAGCGTTCGGGTCAATATGACCCAATTCAGAAAACTAACCTTTTTTGTCGTAAATGACAGGTGAAATTCAAGAAATGGTTGAAACAATAGTAATGTAAGTTTATATATAAAAATGGATCTCTAATGGTATAAAGCATCTATAAAAAACAGAAAAAAATACTTAAATTGATACTCTCAATAACAATATAAAACATTTATATTTATATAGAAATAAGAGAAAAATATTTGACATTAAAACTTACTTTTATTTACAATTTGAACAGTAATATCTTACACGAGTTTTGCAAATGTGATTCTTACACTTGTAGCTTAACATTTTAGTTTTGTTGTCATTGCTAGATAGACAGAGAAAAAGCTTGCACATTTGACACATAATGAAGTATTCTCAGCAGATCCTGATGATACATTTTCTTTTTTTCTGTATTCATATCACTATTTTTA
This sequence comes from Trichonephila clavipes, assembly GCA_019973935.1. Taxonomy (NCBI): domain Eukaryota; kingdom Metazoa; phylum Arthropoda; class Arachnida; order Araneae; family Nephilidae; genus Trichonephila; species Trichonephila clavipes. Next base: position 16,562 of record BMAU01003996.1, on the reverse strand, counting down.
TTGAGTCCTCGCTTCTTGGTAAGTTTGGTCTTGCTGCAATGTATGGAAAAAGGAGCGATTTTCCTAATTCTTCCAAAAATAGCCTTCGTTTAGTCGATTTGTTTTCGTTCCAATCTCTGTGTATTGAAGACCATAGAACAAATGCATTGTATGCAAAAATATCAAGCATGTTATAGAATATTATCAAGGGCCAACGATTTGTTTTTCTTTTACAAGTGTATGTGTTTAGAAGTTGATCAAGAGTATCCATAGCCCCTTTAGTTGAATTATAATCTAAGATCATTAATGATTTTCTGTCAGGTCTGTTGCTCATTTCTTTGCAATGATTCAAAGTGCTCAGAAGAATAAGTCTTGTTCTTTTTTGGGATGTAGTTTGCAACTGCTGTGTCTTCTGTAAAATAAAATATGAGCTGTGAACTTCTTTATTTAGCATTTTTTAGGAAGTTTTGGTTATTTTTTCTAATGATGCCGAGCATAGTCATTTTTTGTTTTAGAAGTTGTCCTAAGCTGTAAGATGTGAAAAAATTATCACTTGTAATGTTATACCCCGAATACCCATAAGTGAGATCACACACTACTCGCAATTCTTGATTTTTCTTTTGCTTTGACCTTTGTTCTTGTCCAGTGTGTTTTCAGTGCATACAAAATTTTACTGTCACATAAATTCCATATTTTGATTCCATGTTTAGATGGCTTACTTGGTATATACTGTTTGAAAGAACATTGGCCAAGAAATCCTACTAATTGTTTATCTTCAGTAATATTTTCATTCGGATTTCTTATTTTGATAGAATTTCTATTCACTTTTCCCAGATATCTTGCGCTGCAGCTAATTATGCATTTTTTTTTCTTTCCTGACGAATGGATTTATTATCCAAATGAATAACCTTCAACATGGTGCAAAATGTTTCGAGGGACATTGTTGCATAAAATATATTTCTGCTAGTTTCTACATCCTACAGCTTTTTGTTGAATCTTCATATGATTTATAAACACTAGCTAACAATAACAATCCAATGTGTGTGTTAAAAAATCGATATTGATTTTTAGTAGATTTTAAACACAAAACTAGGTAGGTTGTTTAATAAAATAAATATTGTCCTACCTTTTCTGATGTTTTCCCAGGAAGAGCAGAATGGTGTATCTGAGTTGATGCTAGCTTTTTTAAATTGTAAGAAATAGACGATTTTTTCTGAATTACGTTTTAATTAAAATTATTTGTTAAGAATTTATATACATTACAATTAAACACAAAAACATAAGACATAACAAATTTAAATCATGGTAAACCGAGATTGTTCCTTTTGAGCATCTTCCCAAATCTGAAAAAACAAAGAGCATTTTTGTTTTACATCTGATGCAACTAGCATTCTTTGGGTGGGGAAAAGGGCGATTCACAGATGTTTTGATGTTAGTTTTTAACAATATGCTTGAAAAGTTTTACTTTCGATATTTTTCTACTTTGTTACATAAACTTTTTCTCTGTCAATATTAGTCATTTTTATTATTTTGTTTTCAATTGTTGAATTGAATACTACCTCAAATGTACTTTTTATGTCTGTTACCTTTGCCGTTGCATACCTTGAGTCACCTGGAGTAGTTTTTATAATATTACTAGCTGTTGATTGAGAAGAATGTAGCAGCGGATTCAGCTTCCCGTTTATTTCACGAGTCTTGGGCTGAATACTTTCTTTACAGTTCATTTGTTGATTGATATCAAAATCACTGTCAGAACTTTCAATTTCATCACTTGTATGATTTTTATGCTCGGAAGCTTCTATTAGTTTAGCTATATCAGCATGACTCAAATTTATGCCTTTTGCCATTTTTCTCTCCCATTCACAAGTACAACTTTTTTTCTGTATATCAGAAAGTGAAAAAGAGCAGAAAAAAAAAGGAAACATTGCAATAAAAGCAAGTAGTTTGGCCCCCTGCCAATCATATCAACTTTAAGACTTTGCACATGCTTTCTTATGTGACCAAACACATATATCAATGAAAAAGTTTTGGAAATGGATAAATTGGAGAAACTATTGTTATTCTTTTCTTTAATTTATTTCAAACAAAAGTGAACATGTATGAGTAAAAATTTTTTTTTTTTTCATTGGGTTAATTGACCTGAATGAAACATTAGGTATAAATTGAAAAATATTCCTTCACAATACAAATAAACACCAATCCTTCTAGGAGTATATATTTATACTGTTTATCTTTGATGTCAAGAAGTTTTATGAAAATATCCCTGTTCTATATTTTTTATGAAAATATAAATTTTATTTTGGGTCATATAGACCTGAACAGAACAGCAGGGTTAATGCTTTATACTATTATTTTATGATCTTTCAGATCTCTCTTGTGTTTTTTGTAAATAACTTTTATTTTGATTTAATCCAAGATTTGCATTTTGCTGCTGATACACAAAATTGTTGAAAATGTCTCCCCCCTTTTTATACCACAGATAACTAATTGTATACTTAAATAAAATATATAAACTTTATGAGTAAACTTAGCTGAACATTTTTAAAATTTAGTGTTGTATTTCAAATTGAAATTGTAATGTATTACACTAAGAAAACAGCAGAAATGAAATATTTTAAAATTGAATTTGTAGAGCAAACTTAAAAATTTGAGTCAATTTTTATTTTTATTGTTAAATAAATGATCAAATGTAGAGATGATAGGGATTTTCATCGAATACTTAATATGTGTAGAGCATTTCTTAAAGTATTAATTTAATCTCATCTTTAAAAAGTTATATTATAGGTTTTATATTAATAGATGTGGCATGTAAATTATGGAGTTCCTGTCCCTAAATGAGGGACGTACCTCCTCATCAGAATTTTAAAATTAAGAGCCGAATTAATGGGGTTACATAAGTTAAATTAAATAAATTTAAAAGGGGAAATTAAAATGGGCAGAACAATTCTGCTGGAACGGCGACAGACGAAGTCTGTCCGCCGAAGGACGATTGCCCTGCTTCCTACAATTTGATTGGCGAAGCCAGTCGCTTCGCAGAAAGTGGGCGTGAAAATGAATTGGGTCGATCCGAAAATAAACGACCCGAGACAAGGAGATCTTGAATAAAAATTCTAAAATCTCATGCAAAAGAGGGGGAGAAAATAAATTTTGAATAAAAATTTAAAATGAACCAACTTGCACATTGCCGGGGAAAAGGGGTAGGACTAAAAATGGTGAATATAGGACTGGATAGATGTGGGTCAATTATCTTGTTTTTTCCCCTCAGTCTGTATTTCTTGAGAAACTTTCAAGTAGGTTTACAAATTTAGCTGTTAGAATTGTGATTTTTGAGAGTAATCAATGGGAAAGATATATAAATTGTAATATAAATTTTTTTTTAAAGTTGTAAACCTAAAAAATGAATAAATTTTAACCTGCATTGTTCAGGTTATAATGATAGGTTGTTTTTATGTTTTTATTCTTGTAAATATATTACAACATTTGCATCCCCTTTCTAGGTAATTAAAAATTGTCTAAGTGTGCAAAGTTAAATTATATTTAAGTACTTTTAAAACAAAAAAAATATTTTACAAACTTAAGTGTATTTATTATTTTAAGATCTATTTTTGAATTAGTTTTAATTTTTTTTTTTTTTTTTTTTTCAGATTTTGGGAAGGAAACTAGTGTGTCTTTGAGCAACAATAAAAGTGATGAAGTGTTGGAAATTGTTAGAAAACTAACTAATACATCATCCAAATAATGATTTTCTCTTTTAAGAATTATTTGAACTATATAGAAAAGAATGTACCAATGTATAAAATATATTACTATTCATGCTGATGTTGTTAGACTTTTTCTTTAAATATTGGTAATCTTTTATATTTATTGGTCTTACTTCTCCTTCAAATTATGTTTTTAATCAAGAGGATAAATATGACATAAACACTACTATCTTAATTAACATACTTGCTTATGCATTAAATTATTTAGTAAGTGTTGTGTTTTCTTTTTGACTTTCTCATTTTACATACTTATTATTTATGAGCCTCTTTAGTTATGAATATCCACATACATTTTGCTGTTATTTAATTTACACTGTTAGATTAATAAAATCTATTTTAACTGAAAAAATGATTTATACTACTGAAAATAGGCAACTGAAAAATTAATGTTTCAGATTTTGAATTGCTATTGTGTAGTTTTATCATGACCTGTTACAATTAACTTACCATAAGCATCTATAAACATTTGGATATTCTAAACGTGAGATGAAATGATGGGTCTATATTTGTGTATCTCAGTCTAAGCTTGTTTAGTACGAAACCATTCATTTATGTTACAAAAATCTATAATCTGTTTAATTTCCTATTCTTAAGCAATTGTGGAATCTGGTGCATTCATTTAACTATAAATCTAGTGAAATGGCCAGGTGTTTGAATGTTAAATACCTATATGTTGACTTGCATTACCTTTTTTTATTGATGGTTCTAATTCTCTGATTATATAAATCCCTGGATTTGCTAATATTTACTGATAAGTCATATATTTCAGTTTTATTTCTTAGTGTATGTAAGTTGATATTTTAAAAATGAGTTATTATAATTCACATGTTAATGTTTATTTATGGAAATTTATATATAAATATAATTTTTCGCATTAATCAGTAGTGGATATATTCAATTTTAGCTATAGGGTATGTATGCAGTCGATTTTTGATGGAGCCTGATGACATGAGGCCTTCTAGTAAAATGTTTTCCTATATCTCTTTTTTGCTGTCTATGTTATTCCTATTTAAAGTTTTTATGTTTATCCTCTTTTTATTATCTTAAGAGGTTTTTTTGAAAAAGTTTCTTGGGTTCTTTTCATTTACTTGCTAGAAATCTGAAATGTCTTCAATTTGCACTTCAGATTAGAAATATATTTATTTTATAATTGATGGTATAACTTAATGTATTGCCAATCAGAATTGCATTCAAATAGTGGACGGTTGGTTATCTGTGCAAATATTTCATTGACAGTAAGTTCAAATAATATTATGAGTCAAGTGAAGTAACAGATATACTATTCATCATCGTTCAATTCAGTTGTTCAGTAACAAATTTTTCGAGGAAGTATGCATTTTTTTTTATAAAATACTAATTTCTCGTAAAAGTTAATGTATGGTTTTATTTTAACGTTTTTCATTAGAAATACATAACACTTTTGTATAACTTGATAGGGTAAGTGTTTATTTGACTGGGGAGCAAGTAAATTTCAGTTAGACTTTTGAATCTCAGACTAGAAGCTTTTTTATTTATTTCTTCTGAATAAAAAATTAATGGAATGAGCATTAAGTGTCAATTATTGGTTTTAAATATTGATTTTGTGGGGAAAAATACTATTGTAATGAACCAAATGGAGTGTATATAGTAAAATGTGTATATAATATAATCTTAAGATACTGAATGAAATATAAGAGGTTTAAAAAGTAGAGAGACTTCTATATGTAACATTCTTCTGTGTGAATTAGTATATGTGAAAATGAAAGCCATCAAGTAAGCAAAAGTTACTCACATTAGTAGAAGTAATGTGAAACATTGTTGTGCAACATTCTATTTGTATAAAAAAGACAAACTTATGAATTTATTATGGAATAACATATTTTCATAACATGTACAAAAACTTTTAAAATGATTTGTCACTACTGTTGTTTTATAACTGGTTTCATTTTGAGCACTCAAGAGAAAAAATATATGCACACAAAAAAAAACTTGTTAGAATATGGGTTTTAAACAAAACAAGGAAGTTTGATTTTTCTGGATTTCGATTGGTTTAATTTCAATTGATTAATAAAATATCAACAATGCTTTGTCTTTCAAAGCTAATAAGTCAAAAGGGGTGTTATTATTTTGAGGCTGATGCTTGTGTTTAAATACACTCCAGTAAAAATCTGTGCTGTTGCAAGGAAGAATTCAATTTTTATTCTGCCTTTTATAATGTTAAAGTTGCGCTTATTCATTGCTTTTGTTTGTGTATCCATGGGCTGTTTCATTATTATGTTTTAGTGTTCTTAAGTTAGATTGAAGATTTATTATTTTATAATAAAATGGATTTACTTTCCTCAAATCATCGTTCATGTTTTGAGCGCCCAAAGGTACACAAGTTTAGGGGATTATTTACTTTCCTTGTAAGTTTACAGTAAGGGAAAAGTATTTGAATCCCAGTGATACTGAAGTTGAGGTGATCAAAACAGAAATATTGGTTGGAAAATAACAGATTTTAAAGGGCATCACATATTTACATTCTTTGACTATTAATTTCAAATGTAGAAAAATATTGTACCATGCAAAATTTTGGGCTTTAGATGTTAATTTGTTTGGATATATTGCTAGTGTATTATTATGTATTACACAAGTAATGATTGCAAGAACTGTAATAAGTTTGTAATCCTCCATGAATGCAAAAATTATGGGAAAAGTTAACATACTTGAAATTAGTAGGCAATTAATGTATGCCATTTGAAGCATGCAGTAATGGAATATTTATGTTGAATTCACTTACCTGTTGATGATACCTGCACTACCTGTTACTATAAAAATACTTTATTCTAGTGTACATGTCAATTTCAGTGAAATTTGTTTGCTAAGGAAATAGGTTGAAATGAGTAAATTTAGAATCACATAAGAACTACTAGATGTAAAAAAAAAAAATAAGTACATTTTATTTAAATTTTACATAACAAACTCTATATTTTCCAGCATATGTGTTAGTTTGCAATAGAACAGACGAGCATGATAAACAATGCAAGTGTATTTTTGCACAACAGAAGTCAAAACTATTTCAGTTTTATTATCTAGAGGTTACTTTACCTTTGCCATAGGTGCAACAAGACTTTTAGGCATGGAAAAACGAAATGGTTCAATCTTTATGTGGATTTTTTTTTACTGTAACAACTGCAGCTACAATCATGCAATTTTTGCATATTATGGGGACAAAGATTGATGTAACTTGCCTTAATTGGACTCTTGTTGAAGCAATATGTCAACAAGACATTGTTCCATTTGGTGAAACCTCTGTTATGGTATTGTGCACATGTAGTTGGCATGATTTGGTATCCTCGGCAGGTAACCAGAGTACATAAAGCATTATTCCCAATCACTTGTTCTCAATGGGTTTTGTGCATTCCACTTAAGACACCACACATATCAAAAGTTGCTACAAAGTGGCTCTAGAATCTCTTCTAATTACAACACTCACTGTTTGTCATCTGAATCCCCAGACATAACATTAATGAGCACATCTGGACTGCCTTACGCCCTGTTGTACAGTAAAGATCGCCATTACTCTGTCACTCTATGGAAATTTAAACTGCCTTGCAAAAATTGTAGAGTGAATTGCTTTCAGAATTACTTCATAGAGTAGTGGAATCTTTACCATATGTCATGTTACTGCATGTTCTAGAAGGATCTACGTGATACTAAATGGCTGTATCAGTTTTTCAATTATATTAATTTTTTTGTTTGACATATAAACTATAGAAGTTTTTTAAAAACCTAGTTTTGTATTCTGAATTATGGGTATAACTTTTAAAAATACAGAATATTTTATATTTCTGCTTATGTCCTGGTAAAAAAAAATATAATAGAATATATAGCAAAAGCTTTTTATGTGGAAATTCTTTTAGGTATTTGTTTATTAAGATGTATTTTGTCACTGTTTTTGAATTCATTTGATTAAGTGTTAGTCAGCAAAATTCATTTTTAGTTTTTCCAGTCTTCATATGGACTATGCAGAGAAGCAATTTTAAAGCTCTGGCTTTAAGTGACAGTGACTGTGCATTTTCATAAATCCAATGCAGAGATCCACCAACTTTTGAGAGAGAAGAGCGAAGTGGTAAATGTGTAGAATAAGGTTAGGTATCAAAGAGCCATTTTATGCACAAACATGTGGGCCAGAATGGGAGGGACAGTAGGTAGCCATAGCAATCAAGAAATTCATGCACCAAATGAATATTTTTATAAGAATTTAAATAAAGTTTTACTCAAGTAACATTTTCATTTCTTAAGAATTTAAGAAGTATTGTAGAGATTTTTATTTCTGTGAATGACTCAGTACGAGAACTATTGTAAAAATATTTTTTTGGAAATTAAACTTTTAAGCTTGAAATTTTATGTTTACGTTATTAATTAAAATTAACTTTTTGTAATGCATCATGTACATATATCATTTCAACACTCTTTACTAAGCCTTAAGCTTGCTATTAAATATGAAATGTATTTCGGGCACTTCTGTTGGGGGTATCTCCATTCATGAGTGCTGAGCTCAAATATGAAAAAAAAAAGTAAACATTGCTGGGAATCGCTTACAATAGTTTTTAGTTTTTACTAATAAATTTGAGCTTTTATTGCTTTAGAACTAATAATTGTTAGGAATTATATTTGTATTGCTTATTCTTATTAAAAAATAAAATAAGGTTCCTTCTGCCTTTGTCCTCTCCACCAAAAAAACCTGTTGCATATCAATTCGAATTATAAGCTTTATTTATTGAAAAATAAAGACCAATACAAATCTAGCCTTTTACATAAATGAAAGGTACAAAAGATTAAATTTTTTTTTTCTGAATAAATACTTCTACATGGAAATTTCAATTCAAATAAAGAGATGGCGTAATCACAATGATGCAATGTGTTATTAGCTCGGAAGCAGCGCAATTTGATAAATACGATTCTTTTTATTTCTGAATTTATTCAAAAAAATTCATATAAAGGGAATAGAAAAATTTACGATTTCTCTGCTTTCGTCTTGTGTCGCATTTTATGATGCTATGAATTTTTATATGTCCATTGGCATCAATTTCTTTGATTCATTATTTGTATTCATGTGCAAATATTTTTCTGGGAATTAAAAAAAAAAGAAGAAAGGATATGTGTTTTCATAGTTACTTCTTTTACAAATTCAAAAAGTTTATTTTTATTCAGAAATTACTTATTTGGCAAATATCTAAAAAACTTAATATCGAATAATTTCAGTTTATCAAGTGCGTGGTAAAAATGTAAGTGTATATATGTACTGGGTTGTACAGAAAGTTCACGCCGATTTTGATTGAAAATTGAAATGCAGAATATTTAAATTTGGGTATGCATTTATTTCATTATATAAGTTCAATTCTGTTCCACCGCCTTTTTCTATATTTTAGGCAACTTCAATCCTTCCATAACATCACAGGTTTTTCGGCGAAAAATCTTTCATCATTATTTTTATCTCGACCAAAGAATTGAAAGTTTTTTTTTTTTTTTTTTTTCTATTAAAGGGAAATATTAATTTTTATTGATTGAAATCACTGGCATACACAAGGGGGAGGGGGTTCAACTCCCCCCATAGAACAGCAATTTTTTTATATTTTTACCATAGAGAATACCTTTCGGTGCTTTCATCTACGTGTTTTTGAGAATGAACCCCCTTCCCCATAAGAAAGGCCTGCGTACGAAATAGGAGGAAATCTTAAGGTTACGATATCTTGTACATATGATGGATGGAGTAGGACATCCCAGCTGAGGAATTTAGTCACTGATTAAATCGAGAACAAATAAAATAATTTTCTGCAAACCAATCTTAAAAATTAAGCAGGTATGTTCAAACAGCCCATTAAATAAGTAAACACTTCAACCAAAAGAAGTAAAAATAAGTGATATATTAATATTGTAATGTTTTCTCACTTACTTTCTGCCCTTCTCCATATAATCAACTACTTCTCAACAGCCAACACAATTATCTCGTTTTTCACTCCACAGAAACAAAACAAAGTCCTTTGTGTTAAAACCTCTCCCAAGTAACTATTCTTCATACTGCAAACCACGCGCTATGCGTCGGTTCTCAAATTCACTCGTTTCCTTAACATAAAATCCCAGTCGAGCGCTCCACGCTTCCAAAACACAAGGGACTCTTTCCTGACCACCCCGTTCGAAGGTCAATCATCTTCTCTCGCTAACACAGTAATCTCTCCCCCGCAGGTGCGGGAACGTCGCCAACTCTTAAAGAATCTACCGCCAACCAGTAGCCAGACACTACACGTCGCCGCCAAGATTTTGGTTAATTGTGCAAATTAAGCATAAATCTGAAATATCAAAACTGACTACTGTTGCGGATCTTTTCCTAAACTACCAAATTACATGAAAAGATATACATATACACAACTGTACGATAACAGGTAAATAACAAATATGGATTACACTAAACTAGAAACATAAGTAAAAAAAATCAGTACATTCACATAAAAAGTATTACCCAGAATCGTCCAAAACAAATCAATAAAGAAAATAAAGTTTACATACAAAGAAATACGCACATGAAAATTCTCCAAACCCAAGTACTTATAATTTAGAAAAGAATTAAGATCTGTGATACAAACAATGCACTCTTAACTTTTCCTCATTCTCTATATTCAGATAATAAACTAACATTATCTTACTATGAATATATCAAGCTTCACAAATAACCTCGAATTAATTCTAAGAGCACACATGTAAACAACACACTAAATACGCAAATCAATAATAGACGGTTTAGCAAACTATGAGAATTCCACTTCTGAATTAATTTTAAACTTAACATATATGCGTATACAACATTAACAACAAAAAAAAAAAATAATAATAAGGATGCATTATGAATTATCAATGTCCAACCCAGATAAGGATTGATTTTACCTCCACACAATGTCTGATCTCGAAATGTTCGTTTCGGGGAGCAAGTGTCCAGTTTTCGTTTCTCCCAGTCCCCGAAAGTATTCTCCACCCACGTTGTGTCAAGGACCCCAACGGTTGTCCTTTGCGGGTTTTGCTCCTAAACTTTTCCACCGCCATCCAGGGGGTCTCCTAAATTTTTCCACCGTCGTCCAGAAAAGGGGGTCTCTTCTACTCTTTTTTTTCGGCCCCAGAATGCGCGGGGCTCGACTTTATCTCCCCGAATAGTCACTTTCGGCTTGGCACGTCGTTTAAAACCACGATTTTGACGTTTCTGAAATTCTATTTCACTCTCTCAATTTACGTCTAACTCCTTTCCTCATCTTAACTTTGGTCGTCTTTCGATCCTCTCTCGCAATGATTGTCGCATCTTCATAATACCAACTATTTTAATAAAATCCGGCAGCTTCCAAGCAAGTTTTTCTATTCCCTTTTCATCCTGTGAATATTTACGTTTAAAACTCCAGTGCTGGGCTACGAGTATAATATTGCTTGAGGCTTTTAAATTCGCTTTTTGTTGTAATCCGGCAACTGCCATTCTGCTTAATTTTTTGAGTTTTCTCTTAAGTAATTTTGGCTTTTCTTCAATTTCATCCACGGCAAAAATTAGCGGTACATTAGATGATTCTCTATATAAATCCTTTCTTCCTCAACAGAGCGACAGTTGCACTACAGCATCTGGATCCACACTAAGCGTTTGGACTCGTTCACTCTTAAAAGCAAAAACTTTCTCGATTGATTGAGGTACCTCCATGTCTTCATCTGACAAATTTTATTGGTCTTCATTTAACAATTGATTTTACTCGTCCATTCTTTTACATCTTTCTTCTTGAAAGCTCTTCTGCTTTCATTCTTGTTCATCATGTTCTTGAACATATCCCATCTGCTCTTCCACAATCCATCTTTCTTTCTCCAATCTTGTCTCTGCTTCCAAAGCTATTGTTTCGTTCATTCTTACATCTTCCGCCCTTCCTTTCCTCCCGTTGGTGTGGTGTGGTAGTTAGGAGAGGGGGGTGCCAGCTCAGGTGTCGTCCACGTCACTTGACCATGGTTCAAAATTACGTGGTCCGTCGCCAAAAGCCCTCGTGTAGCTGAACAGTGCGACGTTAATATTCAATCAATCAATCCGCCCTTCCTCCACTGCTTTGGCTTCCTCCTCAGCCTTGAGTCTGGCCTCCTCCTCTTTATGCCTTGCTTCTCTTATTCTAGTCTCGTTCTCTTGTTTCCCGTCTTGCTTCTATTCTCGCTAATTCAATTCTTGCTTTCGCTCTAAGCGGCGTTCTTCTACTTTCTATATTTTTCTACTTTCTTTCTATGCTCCTCTCTTTCTACTCTTTTCTTTTTCCATTCTGTCCTCTATCATAGTAAGACGTCACAGACGAATTCTTCATCTTCTGTGTGTGAATACGCTTTACATAGCAACAATTTTTGTTTCAACTGCAGAATTCCCAGGTCAGAGTCAATGGTTTCTCCCATTTCATGCAAAACCGTTACCAAATCTTTGTCACGTTCAAACATTTTTCCTTTTCCTCTGGTTCTCGTATGGGAGCGTGTTGTGATGTTTTCTCAATTACTTTCTACCTTTCTCCATATAATCAACTACTTTTCAACAGCCAACGCAATTATCTCGTTTCTTACTCCACAGAAACAAAACAAAGTCCTTCGTGTTAAAACCTCTCCCAAGAAACTATTCTTCGTACTGCAAACCACGCGCTATGCGTCGGTTCTCAATCAAATTCACTCGCTTCCTTAACACCAAATCCCGGTCGAGCACTCCACGCATCCAAAACACAAGGGACTCTCTTTCCTGACTACCCCGTTCTCTCTCTAACACAGCAACCCCTCCCCTGCAGGTGCGGGAACGTCGCCAACTCTTAAAGAATCTACCGCCAACCAGTAGTCAGACACTATAAATATGTTATTGTGAGTCATTATTATTGGATTTGAAAAAATTGATTTCAATTAGTTCTCATTAATACATGTGTATTTTATTTCACCTTCATGAAAGAAAATATAGTACAAAATTGCGTTATTCCATACACATAAACACGAAATTTGTTATTTAAAATAAAAGAAGCGCTTAAGGTATCCGAACACGTTCGGAGCCCTTTTTAACAAAATAATATATTTAAACATTATAAAGGCTTTTTTAGGACTCAATACCAATAAATACTAATATTTAACTAACAATATTTAAAATAACTTGCCTAAATTTCACAAAAATCACAATTATAAGTGAAATTTTAGCAAAATTTTTTCAAAACTTCAAAGCAATTAAAGAAAAAAGTAATAAACTTATATTAGTAAAAGTATTGCCAAAACAATCTAGATGCAATTATCTAGAGAATGTACTAAAATTTTAATGTTTAATTAAAATTTGAAAATTTTAGAGTTGATTGAGTAAACATAAGAAAAATCACATTCTTTATGAGACCATTATTTAAATAACAAACCCTAACTCAAAAAATATTCATACAATAAGAAATATTTTAGTACATTCTCTAGAAAATAGCATAAATATCAGGTTCAAAAAGTTTTATAGAAATACATTTGTAATATTTTTGAGTAATCAGACTCGCCATGATAGATTTCGAGTAATTTAAATGCCCACTTCTGGTCGATCAAAGACCCACTTCCGGTTTTTCTGACTTAATAAAATTGATTGTAGTTTGGCCTCTAGGTAGAGTAGAAACAAAACAAAATATGTTTTGTAAAGCCAAAAGATAACTCTATTCAATAAAAGAGAAAACAAAAATATGTCTTGACTGAATTTGGTCATTTTCAACGTGTTCGGATACCTTAACATCTTCGAGCTTGCAGTGAGATTACTACTGTGCATCATCGGCATAATTTTGACTAAGATGGAAGAGCTCAATAGTCGAATAAAGTGGATATTAATTTCAAAATTTGAAGTAATAACGGATTTATATCTCGTGTTTCAATAAGATTTTAAAAGCTGTTCACACATAGTGTTTTTTTTTTTAAAGGGCATAAGTCATTCAAAAACGAGTAAGCATATAGAAAATAATCTGCATACCTAACTGTACAAGTGTTTAAATCTGTGATTTAAAAAAAGGCTGAATTTGTTGAAGGCACATTTACAACAAAGAAGTTCTGAACAATTTCTGTTGAGTGGTTAAAAATGGAGGTAAAATTTTATTTAACTTGCCTTTTTTAAGAGAGAGAACTATCACCCATATTATTTCTTTTAAAAATTCAAGAATATAAGGTGCAAGACAAATATACTTGTCTGTAAATAGTTTTAGTCACACACACTCCATCAGTGTAAATGTGTTCGGTATTTCTTTTACTCGAAATCAAAAGATGAATTTTTTTTTCATAAAGATATTTTAAAAATAACGAAGTGGAGAGTATTACAAAATTTTCTCAACAGCTTGAAATTTATCAATATTTATTATGAACTTTCATTGGGTAAATGCCAGGTACACTACTGATTTTATTTTAGCTTTGAAACATAATACATCGAGTTAGTGGAATCGTGATTTGGAGTCCTGGGCCTCTAAAACACCTTGATTTGTAGAGCAGGGGTGTTGCGCGTTAACTCTGTCAAGTTCTAAGTACTTTTTTTGGCTTTGTTTGGAAGTCTAGAGAGAGGGGAAGAGGGAGATAGAGGTCAAATTACGAGGTCCGTCACTAATAGCCCTAGTGTTCTTCATAGAGTGATGTAACGTTTTTTCAATCAACATATTACACGTTATTTTCATAATTATTTTTGAAAAGTCCAACAAACAAACAAAACAAAGTCCTTCGTGTTAAAACCTCTCCCAAGAAACTATTCTTCGTACTGCAAACCACGCGCTATGCGTCGGTTCTCAATCAAATTCACTCGCTTCCTTAACACCAAATCCCGGTCGAGCACTCCACGCATCCAAAACACAAGGGACTCTCTTTCCTGACTACCCCGTTCTCTCTCTAACACAGCAACCCCTCCCCTGCAGGTGCGGGAACGTCGCCAACTCTTAAAGAATGTACCGCCAACCAGTAGTCAGACACTATAAATATGTTATTGTGAGTCATTATTATTGGATTTGAAAAATTTGATTTCAATTAGTTCTCATTAATACATGTGTATTTTATTTCACCTTCATGAAAGAAAATATAGTACAAAATTGCGTTATTCCATACACATAAACACGAAATTTGTTATTTAAAATAAAAGAAGCGCTTAAGGTATCCGAACACGTTCGGAGCCCTTTTTAACAAAATAATATATTTAAACATTATAAAGGCTTTTTTAGGACTCAATACCAATAAATACTAATATTTAACTAACAATATTTAAAATAACTTGCCTAAATTTCACAAAAATCACAATTATAAGTGAAATTTTAGCAAAATTTTTTCAAAACTTCAAAGCAATTAAAGAAAAAAGTAATAAACTTATATTAGTAAAAGTATTGCCAAAACAATCTAGATGCAATTATCTAGAGAATGTACTAAAATTTTAATGTTTAATTAAAATTTGAAAATTTTAGAGTTGATTGAGTAAACATAAGAAAAATCACATTCTTTATGAGACCATTATTTAAATAACAAACCCTAACTCAAAAAATATTCATACAATAAGAAATATTTTAGTACATTCTCTAGAAAATAGCATAAATATCAGGTTCAAAAAGTTTTATAGAAATACATTTGTAATATTTTGAGTAATCAGACTCGCCATGATAGATTTCGAGTAATTTAAATGCCCACTTCTGGTCGATCAAAGACCCACTTCCGGTTTTTCTGACTTAATAAAATTGATTGTAGTTTGGCCTCTAGGTAGAGTAGAAACAAAACAAAATATGTTTTGTAAAGCCAAAAGATAACTCTATTCAATAAAAGAGAAAACAAAAATATGTCTTGACTGAATTTGGTCATTTTCAACGTGTTCGGATACCTTAACATCTTCGAGCTTGCAGTGAGATTACTACTGTGCATCATCGGCATAATTTTGACTAAGATGGAAGAGCTCAATAGTCGAATAAAGTGGATATTAATTTCAAAATTTGAAGTAATAACGGATTTATATCTCGTGTTTCAATAAGATTTTAAAAGCTGTTCACACATAGTGTTTTTTTTTTAAAGGGCATAAGTCATTCAAAAACGAGTAAGCATATAGAAAATAATCTGCATACCTAACTGTACAAGTGTTTAAATCTGTGATTTAAAAAAAGGCTGAATTTGTTGAAGGCACATTTACAACAAAGAAGTTCTGAACAATTTCTGTTGAGTGGTTAAAAATGGAGGTAAAATTTTATTTAACTTGCCTTTTTAAGAGAGAGAACTATCACCCATATTAGTAGATATAAAATGCCGGTTCTGGGACAAGTGGAGCGTGGAGCCTCCATAGACTTAACATGGGGCCGGTTCTGGGACAAGTGGAGCGTGGAGCGCGGCTGACGCCTGGGGGCAGAAGAGATAAGGAAAGGGTGACAATGGGGGGTCTCCTTACCTGAAAAACATTCTGCGCATGCGTTATGAAAATTTGAAATGTTGGGAATTCATTGAATAGACTGTTTATTTTTCAATTAATAATTTTTAAAATAAGATTTCAATAATATTTTTTATTTTACTTTAGTGCAAACAATAATGACAAAAAATAAACATTTTTTATGAGAAGATGAATCATTCCAATCCTTTCTCGTATTAGTAAGGGGTCTTCTCTATCAGTATGATTGGTTTGAGAACACGAATATGTTTTTAATGATAGGCGATTCGTATTTTTACTTAATGAAATGAATTAATTAGTTAAAATGAATATACTGTTCAACTTGATCGTAGGATTCGATATTCATCGAAAAAGGAATTCGCGGAGGTGTTGCGATGATTAGTCATCTCTACGCTAAGGCTAACAATGCGTATTTATCAAACTATGAT